>SJXQ01007109.1:377846-403643 GCA_006408695.1 Aepyceros melampus | reverse complement strand
ATGGACTGTAGCCCCCAGGCTCCTCGGTTCATGGGATGCTCCAGGCAAGAATATTGGAGTGGGTAGCCATTCCCTGTCTTTTCTTATGATGTCTTCATCTCATTTTAAAATCATAGAGAGAATCTGAAGAATTTTCCCTCATGCCCTTGGGAATGGCTTCCACTCAGTGAAACAGGCTTCCCTGGTGACTCAGATAAAGAATCTGCCTGCAATGCAGGAGACCTGAGGTCAGTCCCTGGATTGGGAAGATCCCCTGCAGAAGAGAAAGGCTACCCACTCCAGTATTCTGGCCTGGAGAATTCCATGGACAGAGGAGCCTGGTGGGCTACTGCCCGTGGGGTCACAAAGAATTTGACACAAGTGAGTGACTTGAAAAAAAAAGGAGTTCACCAGTGAAGACTTTGAAGCCTTCAATGCCTGGGCCTCTCTTCCTGGGAAGCTCTCTGATTATTAATCTCTTCACTTGTTATAGGTATATTCAGATTTTCTACTTCTTGTCAGTTTTAGTGGTTTTTAATCTTTCTAAGAATTTTCCCAATTCATCTGCTGCTGCTGTTGCTAAGTCGCTTCAGTCGTGTCCAACTCTGTGCATCCCCATAGATGGCAGCCCACCAGGCTCCCTCGTCCCTGGGATTCTCCAGGCAAGAACAGTGGAACAGGTTGCCATTTCCTTCTCCAAAGCATGAAAGTAAAAAGTGAAAGTGAAGTTGCTCAGTTGTGTCTGACTCTTTGCGACCCCATGGATTGCAGCCTACCAGGCTCCTCCATCCATGGGATTTTCCAGGCAAGAGTACTGGAGTGAGTCACCTTTGCCTTCTCACTCAATTCATCTAGTTTATCTAATTTATAGGTATACAATTATTCATAGTACCTCCTTTCAGATTCACTTTTTATTTCTGTAGGATCATTCATAACGTGTCTTCTTTCATTCCTGATTCTAGTAATTTGAGCTCTTTCTCCTTTTTTTTTTTTTAATCAATCTCGCTATAGGTTTGTGGATTTTATAATTATATTAATGAGATTAGAAATCAACATTTTCACTCCATGGGAAACAGGCACAAGGGTAAAACCTAAGAAGTCACGTGAAAGCGTCAGGATGATCTGTTTGTACCGTGTCAGTATTAACACATTATTCATTTTTATTTTGCCACTGAAAAGGGTTAGGAACAATGAAAGAGCCTGACCAGTATTATAGATAGGGCACCTCTCAGACTGTGGCATCTAACAGCCATTCCCCACAAAGGTAACTAGAGATCACGCAAACGTACCTGGTTCTAGGTCTGCGGAAGGAGATGTCAGGGACAGCCGTGCAGAAAGCAGGGAGGCCATCTAAGAAAAGTGGGGTCATTTCAAAATGACACGAAAGCCAACATAAAGGGTCCTCATAGGCTATAGATGGTGCCATGTGAATATCAAAGGCCTCAAGGGCTTTACATGAATCAACTCAGTTGATCCTTACATCAACCCTGTGAGTTATCTCCAGACTAGAGACAGAGAAAGTGAGACACAGAAAGAGGTTAAAAGTCACTTGGCCCCGCGACCCGCAACTACCGAGCCCAAGTACCGCAAGTACTGAAGCCCGCCCCTGACTCCCGAGCTCCGCAACAAGAGAAGCCAGGGACTCCCCGGTAGTCCGCTGCTTAAGTGTCTGCCTGCCAACACAGGGGCATGGATCTGATCCCTGCTCCCGGAAGACCCCACATGCCGCAGAGCAGCTGATTCCGTGCACCGCAACTACGGAGCCGCCTGCGCCCTCGAGTCCCGGCTCCACAAGGAAAGCCGCCGCAGTGAGAAGGCCGAGCCCTGCCACTAGAAAGCAGACCCCACGAGCTGCAACCAGAGGAAGCCCACATACCGCGACAAAGACCCAGCGCAGCCAAAAACATAAATAAATAGTAAATCAATAGAAATTTAAGAAAACACAAAGAGAAGCCACTGCGATGAGAAGCCGGCACACCACAGCTAGAGAGTAGCCCGCTCTCTGCAACTACAGAAAAGGCCCACCTGCAGCAAAGAAGACCCAGCACAGCCAAACACATTATATATATATGTTTTAAGAAAAAAAGCATTACTGTTTAAAAAAACAAAAGGTCACTTGGCCCCTTTCTCACTGTTAGGAAGTGGTGGACCTGAGCTCAAACCCAGGTCCCCAACTTCAGAATCTGTACCTAACCCCCATTCTTATCTGCCTGTCAATAGTTATTATTTTATCATCAGAAAAAGAAAGTGCTGTTTTTAAACTCTTATCATACACTTACTCTATAAGTTTTCTAGAGTTGAAATTAAGACTGGTGCTTAAGACTGGTGACGACATTTCAGCTTTTTTTTTTTTTAATTAATTTTTATTTTTTAGTTTGTTTTGCTTTACAATGCTGTATTCATTTTGCTATACATTGACATGAATCAGCCACGAGTGTAAATGAACTCCCAATCCCGACCCCCACCTCCCCCCTCCCGCCCCACACCTTCTCTCTGGATTATCCCCGTGCCTCAGTCCCAAGCATCCTGCATCCTGCATCGAACCTAGATCAGCAATTCGTTTCACTTATGATATCATACATGTTACACTGCCACTCTGCCAAATCATCCCACCCTCTCCCTCTCCCACCATTTCAGCTTTTAAACTTGGCTCTTTGGGTGAAATGCCTCAGACTAATAGCAGAGGCGGAGCATTCTTGAAGATCGTGGCTCTCACATTCTTTGGCTTGGTAGGCAGAGCTGGGCTCCCACTCCAAAGTGCTGTCTGGAGGTTGCCCAGTTCTGTGCTGGAGGCTTTTAAATAGATAGATACATCAAGTGTCAGATATTCAATCCATGGCAGCTCCTATTAATATGAAAATCCCATTTGCAAAGGGCTTTTTCTACCCCATTGAATTGGCCCAGTAAAGTAATCCTGTTGAAAACAAAGACCTGTCTCCAGAAGCCCAGGAGGAGTTGCATGTTATTTGCATAGATTTGCATATCAATTCATAGCTGGTGGAACTCCTCATTAAGGGGTGGATTATCCCAGGCTCCCGAAATCCTAGGAAGAAAATATTTTTCAACTAATCAATTCAGTAGATTAGAAGTAGCCTCTCTTTCCCTGCTACCAACCTCTCACCTCCAAAAAATAATAGTAGTAAGTCTTCATCCAAACCCAGGTTTTCCATGGAAACTCTCTGGGAGTCGGTAGCTGGATGGCCATTGGATGAGGATTCTGAAGGAAGGAAGTGAGAAACACACTTCAGGCCAGGAGTCAGTTCAGATCCAAAGTTAGCATCCTTCTCTGAGATTCAGAGCCTGCAAAGGAAGCCCATACCAAGAGCAGGAGCCCCAGGCTTCTCCACGCCATCTCTTCTCTGGTGCTCCCTCTCAATTGCCTTCTCTGATTCCCCTCTGCCTGCATCCAAAATTCCTTTAGTTCCACCCTTCTTCTCCCTCATATCCTTCCCCTCATCTTCAGCATCCCCCTCTGGCCTCAAGAATTAAAGAGGGAGGCTTAGTTCTATACCTTCTTTCCTCCAAAAGTGTTATTGAAAGATAGCATCTGTGGCTAATTTAGGATACAAATTTGGATTCTTTTTGGCTCGCATCTTATTTGACATAGAAATTTTTGATTGAGTAATTACTTATGAATAAAAAGAAAAGTTAGGAATATAATAGATACTACTTTCAAGAAGTATGTGAAGAGCCTGATGCGAAGAGCCGACTCATTGGAAAAGAGCCTGATGCTTGGAAAGATTAAAGGCAGGAGGAGAAGGGGCTACAGAGGATGAGATGGTTGGATGGCATCACCAAGTCGATGGACATGAGTTTGAGCAAGCTCTGGGAGTTGGTGATGGACAGGGAAGCCTAAAGTACTGCAGTTCATGGGATCGCAAAGAGTCGGACACGACTTAGCAGCAACTGAACAACAACTTTCAAGAAAATAGCTAATGCTAATCATGAAGATTAAAATCTAAGTGGCTGGGATCATATTGAATCACAGCAAGTCATGGATATCGGACATCTTAACACTTATTGGCTGACACTATACTGCACGGAACAATCAAGAAATGTTTCTGTTTGTCTGGGTTGCCAAGTGTTGCATAAAAAACTACTGTATTGGACTTCCCTGATGGTCCAGTGGCTAAGAATCCAGTTGCCAGTAGAAGGGACATAGGTTCAATCCCTGGTCCAGGAAGATCCCACAACTTAGTTGCCAAGGAGCAACTAAGCCCGCAATACCACAACTACTGAAGTCCACACACTTAGAGCCTGTGCTCCACAAATGAAGCCACTGCAATGAGAAGCCCGAACACCAAATGAAGACCCAGTGCGGCCAAATAAATAACTACCCCATGACTTAACTGGCATAAAACAAGGATTCTGCCTGCTCTAGATTCTGTGAGTTGGAAACTCAGAGAAGGCTCCGCTGGTGGCCTTTCTGCTCCACACAGCATCTCCCAGGGTCATCCACTCAGCTGAATTCAGCTGGGTCTGAGCTGGAGGGGAGTTTTCAAGGCTTCACTCCTCTCGTTTTTTTCACGTAGCCCCTCTCTTTTCACACAGCTAGCTTGGGCTTCCTCACAGCATGCTGGTCTCAAGGTATTCGGACTTTTTACAGTTTGATTCAAAAGGCGGCATTCCAAATGAGTCTTCAAAAGAAAGCATTCCAACAATGAGGGCAGGAGCCAGTCTCTGAAGGCCTCGTCTCTGAAGCTACACAGGACCACTGTCATTGCTGTCAGTCAGGCAAAATGAGTCCCCAAGCCAGCACAGATTCAAAGAGCAGGAAAAGAGGCTCTACCTGTTGACGGGAGAGCAGCAAAGAATGCGCGTCCATCTTTTCAATCCATCTCACCGTTGCTTGGCAGTGGCGTCCACATCAATGCTTGAACTGTGTGACTATCTTCTAAAGCTTTTTCCATGGCCCTGGGAGTTCTCTCCAACCTGAGATCACAGGACTTTCCGAAACACTGACTTGAACATGTCATCCTCTCTCTCTCTAAAATTCCTCTAGGATCCCACTGACTTTGGGAGAGAAAAACCTTTCATAAATTGCTGTGCTCTACAGACTAACAAGCGGGCTTCCCTGGTGGCTCAGCAGTAAAGAATCTACCTGCCAATGCAGGGGAGGTGGGTTCGATCCCTGAGTGGAGAAGATCCCCTGGAGAAGGAAATGGCAACCTACTCCAGTATTTGTAGTTGCTGTTGTTCAGAAGCTTGGTCAGGTCCAACTCTACAACCCCACAGACTGTAGCCGGCCTCTGTCCATGGGATTCTTCAGGCAAGAATACTGGAGTGGGTGGCCATTTCCTTCTTCAGGGGATCTTCACGACATAGGGATTGACGCTGAGTCTCCTGCTTGGCAGGTGGATTCTTTACCATTGAGCCACCCGGGGTATTCTTGCCTGGAAAATCCCATGGACAGAGGAGGCTGGCGTGCTGCAGTCCATGGGGTTGCAAAGAGTCAGACACAACTTAGTGACTAAATAGTAACAAAAATGGCCTAACACACACGCACACCTATTTCCTGTCACAGACAACTCTCACACAACAAGCACACAATATACAAACTTAAACACATACATGCCGGAGACTGCCAACCTCCCAGAAGGACCACCAGAACAACTTGGCATCACACAGCCATGACATCTTCCTGACCACAGTCACAGACAGCCTCTCCAGCCTGCCCGACCCCAGGAGGGTCTCAGAACGGGGAGACCAGGGAAGATACGAACCTGGTTTTGGTGTCTGAGCTCAATTGGTTCAAGACTGAGCAGAGGGACTTTCCTGATGGTCCAGTGGCTAAGACTCTGCACTCCCAACACAGGGGGCCTGGGTTCGACCCCGGTCAGGGAGCCAGATCCCACATGCTGCAAATAAAGATCCCACATGCTGCGACTAAGACAAAAGAAAAATTCCACATGCTGTAACAAAGATCAAAGGTCCCGAGTCCGTCCTGCAACTAAGAGCTGGTGCAGCCAAATAAGTAAATAAATAATTTTTTTAAAAAAAGACTGAGCAGAGTTCATGAAGTTATAGTTTAGGACTGGTGGCCATGGGAAGGCAAGGGCCCTAGAGCAAGTGTCTGTTAGTAAACAGCTGTTTTGCTAGTGGTGGTTTTGCCCAGGTGAGCAGCCAGTCGTTCTGAGAATGGGGCATTGTGCCCCAATGCACAAGCCCTTATTTGAATAAAGTGGTTTTTAGGAACTTCCAAAGCAAACAGTGAAATACTGAATGGATTACAGCACTTTCTTCCTGGGTAAGACCTTTCTGGAGTGCACAGCCATCTTGTTGACACAGCTGGCTCATGTCTCTCATCCTGAGCGTGCACCCACACGCATCCCAGTCCTGAGCACACAGTCCGACGCTGAGAGGTCCTGCTCTCCCTCTGGCTTTGCACTTGCACATCCTCACCCTCCTTCCTAGCAAAGTTTATTTTCTCTCTTCATAAGGGTCATGTGTGCTCATCACTGGGAAGTTTGAAAAGACAAAATGGCTAGAAGTCATAGTGTACACACAGGGGTTAACGGTCAGAGATGCCGTTGGATCAGTGTCCTAGGGCTGCCGGTAACAACTGCCATGACCTGGGACTTGAATGTATTCTCTCCCAGTTCTGAGGCTCAAAGTCTGAAATCAAGGTGTTGGCAGAGTTCTAAGAGAATTTGTTCCATGGTTCTCTTGCAGTTTCTTGTGGATCCCAGAAACTCTTGGCAGTCCTTGGGTGGGGCTGTGTTAGCTCATCTTTGCTCCACAAAAGCCTGGCCTTTTCTCTGTGTGTCTCTGCATATATTTTCTCTTCTTACAACACCAATCCCTGGATTTAGGCCCCACCTTAAATCCATGATAATCTAATCTCCAGATCCTTAACTCAATTACATTTGAAAAAACTCTTAGTATGGTGGCTCAGAGGTTAAAGCGTCTGCCTGCAATGTGGGAGACCTAGGTTTGATCCCTGGGTCGGGAAGATCCCCTGGAGAAGGAAATGGCAATCCACTCCAGTATTCTTGCCTGGAGAATCCCATGGACGGGGGAGCCTGGTGGGCTACAGTCCACGGGGTCGCAAAGAGTCGGACACGACTGAGCGACTTCACTTTCTTTCTTTCACTATCCAAGTAAAGTGAACACCATTCTAAGTTTCCAGTGGACGTGAGTTTTGGGAGGCCACTATTTATCCACTATATGGGTATAAGAGACCTAAATTTTCACCTACCATATCAGGAAGCCAACAGATAATGTCTAAAATCAATAAACCAAGAAATGGCGACCTAAGCATGCTATTGTGAGGAGGGGTGGGAAGAATTAAAGGCTTGGACGGTGTTCCTAATGAGAGGAGGGAGAAGTGGGAAGGGGGACACTCTTTTTCACACTTTTATTTTCCAGTACATTTTTTTTGAGGGGGGGGGAGCTGCGCTGGGTCTTAGTGCTGGGAGGGCTCAGTAGCTGTGGCGCACAGGCTCAGTTGCTCTGCAGCCTGTGAGATCTTCCTGGACGGGATTGAAACCACGGCCCCTGCACTGGCAGGTGGGTCTCCTGCTCTAACCACCAGGGAAGTCCTTTCCAGTACTTCTTGACTCTAAATGATCAAATAACTTTTTTTTTGGAAAACCCAAAACTAAGAAGAAAATGTGCTTTCTCACCCATGTGCTTTTTCTTCCTTATGCTTTTCTGCACTTATCTAGAAAAAAAAATTTTATTTCCAAATGAATGAAAATTCTTTTTACCCAGTGGTATTATTATAATAACTATAGTTAGCATGTTGGTATATATATACTCTCTCCAAATTTTCTAGGTTGCTGAGACTATGCAATAGTGAAACCAGTTTAGTTCCACCTCACTTCATAATATAAACATACCTCCATATGATCTTTGTATTTTAATGAACATTATTTTTATGGCTATGCAAAATCCATTATTTACTTTAAATCAGTCCCTATTTTTTCACATTATTAATAACAGTGAAATATATATATATATCTTTGAGCAGTTTTTTGTTGTATTCGGATGACTTCCTTGAAATATATTGCATTTTCTAGAAGGTTCTATCACAAGGGCATGGCTGTTTTGAAAATTTTGGATATATTTGCTGAAGTATTAATACATTTTAGGGGAGAAGGCATTAACAGTGTGTCCTGTAAAAGCTCATATAAAATACTGGTCTTTCTTCTCATCTTCTCAGGGAAAGCCTATATTATAGGCTTTTTATTTATTTATTTTTAGTTGAAGGATAATTGCCTTACAGTATTGTGTTGGTATCTATCAAACGTCAACATGAATCAGCCATAGACTTACCCATGTCCCCCCTCCACCTGAACACTCTGTATTACAGGATATCGAGTCGCTTGGTCTGCTGCCCCTCAGTTTTACTTACAGTCTCAAAGTAGAGGACTCTGAGATTACCCTCAGGGCTTGCTAAAAAGTAGACAAACTGTCCTTCAGTGCTCACCTCCAGCCGGCCAACAGAGGGAGGAAACCAAAGTCCTTCTGATGGATCCCCATCCACTTTTTGATTTTGGTTTCCTTCTGTTCTGTTCTTTGGCCACTTTTTTACTTTCTGTCATTACAGGATGCTCCAGGATCATCTTATAATTTCCCTACCACAATCCTAGAATCAATGGTTTTCCAAGGGGCCCTAGTCCCTTTTATTAGGGAATGGGATTGAGAAACTAAGATGCAGGCTTTGAGTGTGCTCTTTGTTACTGGGGTGTCACTCTTTCGGGCCCTCTCAGCAGAAAGAGCTAGGAAGTATGTGTATCCATGCCACCTTCTGTCATTAAACCAGTTTGTGGGGTTTTTTGCTTTCCACTGACAAACTTTGGGTGCTGAGGAAAATATCAGGGCTAGAACCATCCTGAATTTTCTCTATGCAAGAAAGCAATTTGCCAGGGGAAAAAAGGGACTCCAGCAATTTTTTGTTGCATGCACTACTGGGGTAGGTTTGCTGGATAAAATACAAGTCCCCCAGTCAAAGTGGCATTTTTGGATAAATGACAAATACATTTTTAGTGTAAGCATATCCCCTGCCAAGATTCTTTATCTGACATTCCAATATGCCTGGAGTCTTGTATTTTTATTGCTCAATTCTGGCAACTGCACAGTGGGGGCAGAGTTGAAGTGAGGGTTATAAGAACTTGGCTAGAGGAAGCATCAACACATGAGAGAAGAACAAAGACCAGAGTTCCTGCCCAACCTCTGTACCTGCTCCCAACAGAGCCTGTCATATAAAGGGCGTCATCAGCCAAGAAAAATCTATAAACGACTCCAAGGTTAATAAACTCGGTACACCTAGGTGTCCTTCAAAAGGCAGCTTAAATGTCACACCCTCTCTGAAGTTTCTTTAACTCTGCCTCATGCCAAACAAACCATGGCTTGGCTGTGTTCTCCAAAGCCCCACGCCCATGGTCCTATAGAGGCCTGCACAATCTAAAGAAGAGGTAGGCATTGTTCTTGGAACATCCAGGCAGTTGCTCTGCACGTCTCTGAGCTCGCTGTGTACACAGCTCTCACTCTGTCCATCTCTGCAGAAGCAGTGTCTACCATAGCTCCAGAAAGAGTCTGCGGAGGCTCTATCAACATTTGCTAAATGAACCAGTAAACAAATGAACGAACGCTCCCATTTTAGAGACGGAGGAAACAAGACCAGGAAAATTCAGTTCAAGTCCACACATTCTGTGTGTGTGTGTGTGTGTGTGTGTGTGTGTGTGTGTTTCTATTTTAATGAGTCCACTATGAACAAGTATGATAAACGATGTTTCGGAACCTGGAGAGGAGGGCCTTGACATATTCCGATGGGCAGAGACGTCCCCAATGAAGGACACTGAGCCCTGCCCTTCCTAGCCTGGGGCCAACATGGTATGGAAGGTGGCAGGCCAATGGCCGCCTTTAGGACTGAAGTCAAAAGCTCCACGTTCCATTCTGACTCTGACCTTGGACAGTCATTTTGCCTCGGTTTTCTCCTCTGCAAACTGCCAGGAATGATCTAAACTAAGCAATCGCTGCAGTGCTTTGAGCTGGTTTCTCTGTCCATTCACCAACTAGGATTTGTTGAGCCCCTTCTGTGGTACCCTTCTGAGGCTACAAATTGAAATGCGATCCCTGTCCTCAGGGAACTGGAAAGGCAGAGAAGTGAAACTAACTGGGCTGAAGTACAGTTGGTACCATGTATTAAAAACAGTGTCCTCCACTTATTCAGCATGCACACTCACCAAGTGCCAGCCACAGCACCAATTCCCACTGTTGCCGGGTGACTAATCCCCATTTAGGGAGGCAGCATGACTTGCTCAAGATCACTTAGCTAGTCAGCGCTACAGCTGCCACTGAAACTCAGGCTTGTCTGACTCAGAAAACTAGCACTCATAACCAGGCGGCTATGCTGCTTCCCTGATAAAGGTATATGAAAAAACAACAGAAGAGGAACTTCCCTGGTGGTCCAGTGGTTAAGAATCCTCCTTCCGATGCAGGGGACATGGGTGCAATCCCTGGTTGGGGAGCCAAGATCGCACACGGGCAACTAACCCCACGCACCATAACTAGAAAAAGTCCACACCACAGCTAAGACCCAGCACAGACAAAAAAAAAAAAAAGAAGAACAACAGAAAGTGCAAAGTAGGGCATAGGGAAAATTTCTTAAGGCCTTTCTAACTATGACACAAAATCCATTAAAAATAATTTAAATAATTCAGTTCAGTGACTCAGCCATGTCCGACTCTTTGCAACCCCATGGACTGCAGCACGCCAGGCTTCCCTGTCCATCACCAACTCCTGGAGCTTGCTCAAACTCATGTCCATCAAGTCAGTGATGCCATCCAACCATCTCATCTCTTCTCACCCTCTGTCATCCCCTTCTTCTTCCGCCTTCAGTCTTTCCCAGCATCAGGGTCTTTTCCAAGGAGTCAGTTCTTCATATCAGGTGGCTGTTGCACTGGAGCTTCAGCTTCAGCATCAGTCCTTCCAATGAATATTCAGGACTGATTTCCTTTAGGATTGACTGG
The DNA here is from genome assembly GCA_006408695.1 of Aepyceros melampus. Taxonomy (NCBI): domain Eukaryota; kingdom Metazoa; phylum Chordata; class Mammalia; order Artiodactyla; family Bovidae; genus Aepyceros; species Aepyceros melampus. The sequence continues at coordinate 392,688 of SJXQ01007109.1, read as the reverse complement.
TTTGATCTCCTTGCAGTCCAAGGGACTCTCAAGAGTCTTCTCCAACACCACAGTTCAAAAGGATCAATTCTTCGGTGCTGAGCTTTCTTTATAGTCCAACTCTCACACCCATACATGACCACTGGAAAAACCATAGCTTCGACTAGGCAGACCTTTGTTGGCAAAGCAGTATCTCTGCTTTTTAATATGCTGTCTAGGTTGGTCATAGCCTTTCTTCCAAGGAGCAAGTGTCTTTTAATTTCATGGTTGCAGTACCATCTGCAGTGATTTTGGAGCCCCAAAAACAAAGTCTGTCGCTGTTTCCATTGTTTCCCCATCTATTTGCCTTGAAGTGATGAATTTAAATAATAATAGGTATCAAACATAGAATTTACTATATTATATAGACAACACTGTTAAGAACACTTTAAATATATTAAGCATTTAGTCTTCACAGAAACTGGTTGAATAGTATTTGGCACATCCATATAATGGAATACTTTGCCCTCTACAAAGATTGTGGAGGCACTTTACAGATTGAGACAAGACAATTTCAAGATACGTAAAGATTAAAAAGCCATATACGGTCGGTACTATGATCCCCATTTCAAAGAGGAGGGAGATGAAGCACGGAGAAGCAAGCGTCCAAAGCCACACAGCCTGTCTATGGGCAGAGCTGGAACCTGAAGCTAGACAGTGAGGCGCAAGAACCTGTCTCTGATCCATTATGCTACACTGTCAAAAGTCAAACGTAAAAATGACAAACTGGAAGAAAAATAACTCTGAAACTCATATCATGAAGGGCTAATCTCCTTACTATGTTAAGAGTTCCCTCTAAGAAAAAGGCCAACACCACCACAGAAAAATAGGCAAAGCCTCTGAACAGATGGTGGTGATGGTTTAGTCGCTCAGTCGTGTCTGACTCTTATGACCCCATGGACTGCCGCCCGCCAGGCTCCTCCCTCCATGGGATTCTCCAGGCAAGAACACTGGAGTGGGCTGCCATTGCCTTCTCCAGGGGATCTTCCCGACTCAGGAACTGAACCTGGGTCTCCTGGGTTCAATTGCAGGCAGATGATTTACCCACTGAGCTATGAGGGAAGCCCTTCTGAATACTAAAATTAAATACATACAAGAAAAATGCAGATTGTAACCCTAGCGAGACACCATTTCTCACAGACCAATTTGGCACAAACCCAAAAGTTTGACAAGAAACTCCATGAGGCTGTGAGAAACGGCTTCACATCCTTTACTGAGGGGATGCAAATCAGCTCAAGATCTATGGATGGCACTTTAAAATGACAAGCCTACACACCTGGCAAAGCTAGTCTAGAAACTATTCTCCAGATAACTCACACACACAAAATGGCATCAAGTTAAGGCCCACCTCTGCAACCTTCTTTGTGATGGTAAAGTCTTGAAAACAGCCTTAACGCCCGTCAACAGAAGCTGCTGAATACACTTGGCACATTCGTATAATGGAATACTTTGCACTTTAAAAAGACTGAGGAAGCACTCTACAGATGGACATGAGATGACATCAAGATTCATGAAGGAAAAAAGCAAGGTGCGGAACGGCGTGTGTGATACATCATTCTTTTGTGTATATTATATATTCTTTTGTGTAAAAAGAAAAGGGAAAGGAATAGTCCCTATATTGACTTGTACACACATTATGGGCAGATGGAGAGCAACGATGAGAAAGAGAGCTTCCTTTATACCTTTGCATTTTTGAGGTTAAACCACATATTTGCATTAGGTGTTTTTAAATTTTTTATATAATTTTATCTTAATTTTTAAATTTTTGAATGTGCTGGGTCTTCATGGCAGCCTGGCGCTTTCTCTACTTGTGGGAGAGGGGGCGCTACTCTCTAATTGTGGTGCATGGTCTTCCATTTTGGTGGCCTCTCTTGTTGCGGAGCAGACAGGCCCCAGGTTCTTGGGCTTCAGCACTTGTGGTGTGTGGGCTCAATAGCCTTGGCTTCCAGGCTCTAGAGCACAGGCTCAATGGTTGTGGAGCATGGGCTTAGTTCTTCTGCAGTATGTGGGATCTTCCTGGACCAGGGATCGAACCCATGTCTCCTGCACTGGCAGGCAGATTCTTTACCACTGAACCACCAGGGAAGCCCTTATTTTTTTTAATTAAAGAAAGACTATTTAAATGAAAAAAGAAAGGCCTTTCAGAGGAGTCATTTTAGAACTCTCTGGCTCCAAGATGACAACTCAATGGTCTGGCAATGAGATAGACTCTGCATGAACCCACTGGGGCTAAAAACAAAAAATAAAAGGATATTAAAAGATCCCTATGGATCCAGCGAGATTCTTTCACTCTAAAGCACTCATACAGCTCATATTGCTTTTCCCCATTATGCTCCTGAGGCTCATTCAAAGCTAAGACTCAGGCACCACTGACATCTGGTAACATAGGTAACCGTGGGCAACCAGGCTTCCCTCGTGGTTGTCATGGCAATGGTGATGTTCCTACAGTTGGGTTTTCACTGTGAGGTAATTATCAGGCCTTGTGGTGGGCTCCTCCACATTTGCCGCTATTTCCATCAATGACGGTTATGAATGAGCTTAATGAGATGCAGTTTCAGTCTAACTGTTAAGAGACTCTGTGAGTTGAGTCAGATTTACATATCCTTCCATCATGGCGGGCAAACCTTGTGAACTGTTTGATTAGCCCAGTTCAGAGATGGGGAGCCACCTGCACAGCAGCCATCAAGCTGCTGGAGGGCTGGAGACCCACCACGCTCCGACCAAGAAGGGCAGTCCTTTCTCTTCCCTGCTTTCCTCCCCATCCACCACACATCATAGGAGCAGACCCAGCAGGCTCCTGGTTTCAACAGAACTTTGTTAGACCCCTGCATGCATGCTCAGTCGCTCAGTCATGTCCAGCTCTTTGTGACACCATGGACTGTAGCCCAGCAGCCTCCTCTCTCCATGGGCTTTCCCAGGCAAGCATACTGGCATGGATTGCCATTTCCTTCTCCAGGGGGTCTTCCTGATCCAGGGATAGAACCCCACGTCTCTTGCATTGGCAGGCAGATTCTTTACCACTGAGCCACCTGGGAAGCGCTGCTCAATCCATAGCCCTATATAATCAGCCCCACTCTACACTGGAAAAAAATCTCAAGTTTCTGCTGTGCAGTGTCTCCCCTGGAAAGTGATGGACCCAGGGTCATCACCACATCTCAGAGCTCCTTCCACTTTAACTATTTCACTCAGGGGCTGGGGATGACAATTTTCTTTGTGTTTGAAACGTGAAACCAAGTTTCAAAAAGTTCATGTGTCTTAGTGGAAAGAACAGGTGCTTCTGCATCTATAGGCTAAATATCAGTAGGAAGTGGCTTGGTCCTGGTTGCCTAAGATCCCAAGTGTCTCTGACAAGCTCCCAGTGACCCTTAACCCCATACAGACCTGAAACCCCCTGATTTGAACTCCCTTGGAAAGTGATGGACCCAGGGTCATCACCACATCTCAGAGCTCCTTCCACTTTAACTACTTCACTCAGGGCCTGGGGATGACAATTTTCTTTGTGTTTGAAACATGAAACCAAGTTTCAAAAAGTTCATGTGTCTTAGTGGAAAGAACAGGTGCTTCTGCATCTATAGGCTAAATATCAGTAGGAAGTGGCTTGGTCCTGGTTGCCTAAGATCCCAAGTGTCTCTGACAAGCTCCCAGTGACCCTTAACCCCATACAGACCTGAAACCCCCTGATTTGAGTGGATACATTATACTCATTGTCGACTGAAAACAATTGCACAATCTAAAAGCTGAGAACTATGCATTATTTGGTGGACTTGGTGGGGACTTGGAGAAAGCAATGGCAGCCCACTCCAGTACTCCTACCTGGAAAATCCCATGGATGGAGGAGCCTGGTAGGCTGCAGTCCATGGGGTCGCTAAGAGTCTGGACACGACTGAAGCGACTTAGCAGCAGCAGCAGTGGGGACTTAATTCCGGGATGCATACAGCATCTGAGGGACTATTCCAAAGAAGTAAGGGAGGAGTTAGAATATATAGGAGCTTTTGCAAAACAAATGAACAAATGGGGCTTCCCTTCTCAGTGGTAAAGAGTCCACCTGCCAGTGTAAGACACACAAGTTCGATCCCTGATCTGTAAAGACCCCACATGCCTCAAAGCAACTAAGCTCACGTGCCACAACTACTGAGCCCACACGCCCTAGAGCCTGTGCTCTGCAACAAGAGAAGCCACCGCAACGAGAAGCCCGTGCACCGCAACTACAAAGTAGCCCCCACTCACGGCAAATAGAGAAAAGCCTTCACACCAATGAAGACCCAGCCCAGCCAAACATAAATTTAAAAATTTTGTTAATGAACAAACAAAAACTCAGGTAGTCAAACATTAAAGATTACTGCTATTAAAGAACAGTCTCAAGTTAATGAATTTAGCACTTTATGTATGGGAAGACGCAGGAGTTTGGGCTTAGTGAAATTAGTCCTTTGATAGGCACCTTAGCTATGTAGGGCCGTAGTCTGTGTTTCTCCATCCTGAATCCCCTCAGGGTACACCATCGAGGCAGCTGCAGTGGCTGATGGTTTGATGGCAACAACTTCCTCTGTTTACTAATATGACAGGCAGCCATTCTTTGTCCACATCATTGACATTCAAACACATCACTATCTCTTCCCGCACGCACTGTATCATTCGGTTCCTACGCTATGTACTCTCTTAGAAGTGAAGAAGATGCAAGAGTTTGGGCTTAGTGAAATTAGTCCTTTGATAACGCACCTTAGCTATGTAGGGCCGTAGTCTGTTTTTCTCCATCCTGAATCCCCTCAGGGTACACCATCGAGGCAGCTGCAGTGGCTGATGGTTTGATGGCAACAACTTCCTCTGTTTACTAATATGACAGGCAGCCATTCTTTGTCCACATCATTGACATTCAAACACATCACTATCTCTTCCCGCACGCACTGTATCATTCGGTTCCTACGCTATGTACTCTCTTAGAAGTGAATCCATTTTTACAGCCTGTCATTGAAATACAGTTAAAGGAAGGGTTAGGGGAAACCACTGGCTGAAACTGCCCACCCTGGCACCACTGTAACCACCTGCATGAGTTATTTTACCAGGAGGTGGGGGTAATGAACATGAAACTAACAAGCCACCACCAATGGGAAGAATTCAGGAAAGGTCAAAAGGAGACAGGAGACACCAGCCCATGTGCCGCACCAGCCTCCCAGAATCCTTCTCATTGGAATCCATCCTTCTCAATGCATGTACCACCAGGAAGGACCCGGAGTTAGAATGATGGGCCAGAGACAACCCAGAAACAAATCCCACCACCATGAAATCCAAGACTGTGAGCCACGTGGCAGAGCAGTCCTCCTGGGTTCCCTCACCCTTCTGCTCGCCACATGGGTACCCCTTCCCAATAAAGTTTCTTGCTTTGTCAGCAAGGGTGTCTCCTTGGACAATTCATTTCTGAGTGTTAGACAAGAGCCCACTCTCGGGCCCTGGAAACAGTCCCCCTTCCTGCAACGGAAAGCAGGAGAGAGGAAGCCTCTGGCGTTTTTCATCTGCTTGTTTTTAGCTGTGCCACATGGCATGTGGGATCTTAGTTCCCTGGCCAGGAATTGAACCTAAGTGAGAGGAAAGACTGGCAGATGGGCCTGCCCTGTTGGGCATTAATGAGACAGTGATACAGATGACGGCGATTAACGCAAACAGGTACGTAAGTCATGAGCAAACATTCATCCTGCAGGCAGGCCTATCCTTTACCCCAATCCAGAGACCATGGCCCCTTTGGGCCCAGACTATCACATTCATCTCAAAGCAGCTCTCCTTGCTGCTTCAGATGGCTTTAAAGGAGCAGTCGCTCAGAAACGTGCATTAAACAGCTACTGAAGTGGCTTCCCCGGTGGCTCCATGGTTAAAGAATCTGCCTGCCAGTACAGGAGACACGGGTCTGATCCCTCATCCAGGAAGATCCCACAAGCCTCCGAGCACCTAGGCGGGTCCACCACAACCACTGAGCCTGTGTGCCCCGCGGCCTGGGCTCCGCAGCAAGAGAAGCCACCGCAAGCAGCCCACACACCACAGCCAGAGAACATCCCACACAGCAACGAAGACCCAGCAGAGCCAAAAATAAATCAAAGGATAAAGTCTTTTTAGAAATGAAAGAAAGAACAGCTACTGGGAGGCACAGGGTCGAAAGCGGAGGCTTTGTCCTTAAATTCACCTGGACGGAACTTTTTCAGGTCAATCACATAGATCTGATCGCTATGCCATTGCTAAGATTCAGTTACGATAAGGTTCCTGATGTGGTCAAAGAATTAGAGCCACGGTTACTCTTTCCTGAGAATCAAGAGAATTGACTAACCACGTTTATTTTAATTTGGGTCTTTTTCATGGACTTAGTAATTTTTTGTAAGCATAAAGCGCCCTTCATGGTGTGAGATCTACAGGGAACTAAGCACCTCTCCCTCTGGACAAGGTTATTTGCTTCCTTTTCAACACTCTTATTTAATAATACATAACACCTGGTACAAAATGCAAACGATACAAAAAAGCACCTAGAGAAAAGGACGTCGCCGAGTTCCGCCTCCCAGAGGCGGCCTTGGCAGCTGCGGAAGGCACGTGTGTCTGTGCGCATGCCCTCTTCTGTTCTGTCTGGGTCATATACCAAAAGTAAAGCTGTCTGCCAGCTTTCCTTACCTTCACAGTCTATCGTGGCGGCTGTTCCCTGTCAGGACAGACGGAGAGGCCCATTCTTTATCACGGCCACACGGTATTCCACTGTAAAGTTATTTTAAATCACTGATCCCCTACTCATAGACAATTAGATTGTTTCCAACCTTTTGCTATTGCAAACAATGCTGCAAATTAAATCTTTGTACAAAAGTCCATTCTCTGGGGACTTCCCTGGTGGTCCACTGGCTAAGCCTCCAAGCTCCCAAAGCAGGGGGCCCGGGTTCAATCCCTAGTCAGGGAACTGGATCCCACATGCCGAACTGAGAGGCCACATGCTGCAACCATAACCCGGTATATTCAAGTAAATAAATAAAATTAATATGTTTTTAGAAAATTCATTCTCTGTATGAAAAGATAAACAAGACAAGGTATATACACAAAGTGGAATATTGTGTGTGCTTAGTTGCTCAGTCGTGTCCAACGCTTTGCAACCCCATGGACTGTAGCCCGCCAGGCTCCTCTGCCCATGGGATTCTCCAGGCAAGAATACTGGAGCGGGCTGCCATTTCCTTCTCCAGGGGATCTTCCAGACCCAGGTCTCCTGCATTGCAGGTGGATTCTTTACTATCTGAGCCACCAGGGAAGCCTTTGAATGTACTTAACCTAACATACACTAAAAAATAGTTCAGATGGTAAATTTTATATTTTACCATAATTTTTAAAAGTCCTTTTTCTGTGTTCTTATTTATTCATCCACGCATTTGTCCCATCCTTCCATAAACCTCTGTGTGCCAGAATCACACACAGTTATGTAAGAACTATCCTTGGACTAAAAAAGACAAAAAGGAATTCAACAGGCAAAGACATGACATGAGGACATTCCAGGCAGAAAGTTCAGGACATCAGAAATCAAAAACCTGCACTAGTGAAGAGACTGGAGAGATAAGCCAGACATAAAGGCGTCAGGTACCATGCTGAAAGAGGAGGCTTTATTCTGTAAGAATAAGTAAATACTCTGAAAGGTTTATGCAGACATCAACCTAACCTGTGTATTATGAGGGCTCTGGCTTCTGTGTAGATACTGGACTTGAGGGAGACAGGCAGGAGGCCAGACCCAGAGGAGATGGGTGCACAACCTTGGGGAGAAAGATGACAAAGGTAGTCCAGTGGTTGAGAATCTGCCTTCAAGGGGACTTGGCTTTGATCCCTGGTCGGGGAACTAAGATCCCACAAGCCTCAGACCAACTAGACCCTCGAGTTGCAATGAAGACCCTTTGCAGCCAAAAATTAGTTAATTAATTAATAAATGTTCAACTCTTGAAAAAATAAAAAAGGAAAGAATGATGACAACCTCCACCAAAGGTCTTAAATGCACACATCAACAGGGGGTAGGCACAGACATTCCCAGAACCGCCACGTGAGCCAACACCATTGGACCAGAGGACCTCCCGAGGCCACTGGTGAGAGATCCTCAACTGGCCACAGCAGAGGTTATCAGTGAGGCCCTCCAGGGCATCAGGGGAGCCAGCCCAGGGCCACTGACCGCTGCCAGGTCAGGGCCACGGAGACTGAAGCTGGAAAGGAATCCCTCTGTCCTGCTTCCCTCCAAAGGGACTAGAGGGGCAGTGAAGCTTGGGGAATCCTGACTTGTCCAAAGACAGAATGCAGGAAACAGCAGTAAATTAGGGTATAAGTCACCGCTCCAGTGGGCTTCCCTGGTGGCATGCAGTAAAGAATCTGTCTGCCAACGCAGGAGACGTGGGTTCGATATGTGGGTCAGGAAGATCCCCTGGAGAAGGAAATGGCAACCTGCTCCAGTGTTCTTGCCTGGAGAACCCCACGGACAGATGTCGGAAGCTGAAGGAGTCAAGAAAAGCCCCGCCCAGGACAAGGATCCGAGTCAGGGTGATCCGGTCCAAGGAGGCCGGCACTCAAGGGGAATTCGAAGCTAGAGGAGCAGTGAAGCTTGGGGAATCCTGACTTGTCCAAAGACAGAATGCAGGAAACAGCAGTAAATTAGGGTATAAGTCACTGCTCCAGTGGGCTTCCCTGGTGGCATGCAGTAAAGAATCTGTCTGCCAACGGAGGAGACGTGGGTTCGATATGTGGGTCAGGAAGATTCCCCTGGAGAAGGAAATGGCAACCTGCTCCAGTGTTCTTGCCTGGAGAACCCCACGGACAGAGGAATCTGACAGGCTATAGTCCATGGGGTCGCAAACAGTCAGACACGACTGAGCAACTACACAACAGTAACACACTGCTCTGATGATAGCACACTGCTCTAATGATAGCACACTGCTCTGATGATAGCACACTGCTCTGATGATAACACACTGCTCTAATGATAGCACACTGCTCTGACGATAACACACTGCTCTGATGATAGCACACTGCTCTAATGATAACACACTGCTCTGATGATAACACACTGCTCTGATGATAGCACACTGCTCTGACGATAACACACTGCTCTGACGATAGCACACTGCTCTGACGATAGCACACTGCTCTAATGATAGCACACTGCTCTAATGATAGCACACTGCTCTAATGATAACACACTGCTCTGATGATAGCACACTGCTCTGACGATAGCACACTGCTCTGATGATAGCACACTGATCCAATGATAGCACACTGATCTGATGATAGCCCACTGCTCTAGTTGTTAGAGTTCGGTCCCTGGAGTGGCCACATCAGCATCCCTTGGGAGCTGGTTAGAAATGCAAACTCTCAAGCCCATGGGAATCAGAAATCAGGCTCGGGGCCCAGGCAAGCGAGGCGATGCTGATGCAAGTTCAAGCTGAAACCCCTTTCCCTGTAATTCACCATGGGTGTCTTTTAAACAGCACATTTCTTACTTCTCCACCCAACTTGCTGATTAAAGTTACACTCTGGCTCCTCTTTTCCCCCATTTCTTTCTTAAATTTTAATGTTGGAGTATAGTTGCTTTACAATGTTGTGTTAGTTTCAGATGTGCAGCAAAGTGAATCAGTTATACACATACCTATTCTTTTTTATTTTTTTGGCCAGGCCAGTCAGTACGTGGGGGGATCCTAGTTTCCCGTGCTGCATGGCGTGCAGGATCTATCTTAGTTCCCAGACCAGGGATCAAACCCACATCACCTGACTAGAAGTCTTAACCAGTGAACCGCCAGTGAAGTCCCTATCCACACTTTTTTCAGTTCTTTTCCCATGTTGGCCTGTACAGACCACTGAGTAGAACTCCCTGTGCTATGCAGTAGATCACTTTTAGTTATTACTTTGGCTCCTTTGGGCTTCCCTTTTGGCTCAGCTGGTAAAGAGTCCACCAGCAACGTGGGAGGCCTGGGTTCGATCCCTGGGTTGTGAAGATCCCTTAGAGAAGGAAACACTACTCACTCCAGTATTCTGGCCTGGAGAATTCCATGGACACTACAGTCCATGGGGTCGCACAGAGTCAGACACAACTGAGCAACTTTCACTTTCACTGGCTCCTTTACTAACTCCTTTGGCTCCTCAGTAAGTGCACAATTTACTCAACAGATAGAAAATGTTATCAAACTTACCCACTCCAAATTTACTTGCATAAACTTGTCAAGAACAGAAAGCAAAGAACTACTGGTTTATACACTTTACATATGTTCTATATTGTTTCAAAAAACATTGGAGGTAGATCTGTTTACCACAGATCTCAAAGGCAGTTTATGAAGATGTAAAAAAAAAAACAAAAAAACAAAAAAACAAAACTTACCCCTAAAAGACCTGAAATTTTGTAGAAACTTGAAGGCCACAGTTGCCCAGGCCACAAAGTCAAAAGGCCTAGGAAAGATATGTCAAGAAAGACCTGTGAACCATCCAGAAATACTGTATATCAAGTTGTCCTAGGGCCTTAAAATGAAAGCCCTCGCTGGCTGCAGCATAACCAGTTATTCACAGCGTTTGTCTGTGAATTCAGACGTGTTATTGAACCACAGGAGCTCCCTAGAAGCCTCTCTGGCTACAAAATACATTTTCTGCATTGAAGGGAGCTTTGTTTAGCCTCTCCGCAACCACTGCAACGATTGCAGTTTTCTTATGCATATGTTCCATGTAATAAATGACAGAAACACAGCAGAGGGCACAGCGGAAAAACGCAGCCTCCCGACCCTGGTGTTGAATTTCAGGTCTCTTTCTTAGCCTGAGACCTTGGGAAGGCAGCTTACACGCCCTCTGCTGAGGAATCAGGCAGGCAGTGTCCTGAGAGCCCACTACCATACGGAAACGAGGCAAGTTCTCCACTAGAATCTATTATTCATGCTTTGATTCCCTTCGGGAGCGCGTCAAAGGCCGTCAAGACCGAGAACGGGCAGCCGGCAGAGTAACATTAGTCACCACTAGATGGCATCAACGGCGCCAGTAACTGGTCATTAACGCTGGTCCCGGAACCCAGCTCTACTTCCGTCAGTCGGTGCTGACTCATTCATTCTTTCCACAAGTGCGTATTCAGTGCCTACTCTGTGCCTGGCGCCACAGGTAGGCTACAGGGATCGGTGAAGGAGGACATCAGCCCTGTCTGTGGACCTGATGGTCTTAAGTGGGGATACAGGCAGAGCATCACATCAAAATAAAATAGCGCACCTATCACTTACACACAGTCAGTGCTGTGAGAGCGCACTGGGGAAGAACCAGCCTGGGGTGGGGAAAGCGTCCCTAAGAAAGGGATGAGGAAAGACAGAGGAGCCTAGACCCCAGGAAGAACAGCAGTTGGTAGGTGAGGGGTGGGAAGGCAGTGCTCAGGCAGAGGGGTGGGCCTCTCAATGACTCCTAATAAGTAGGATGGCTGTTAGGCCACTTGGCTGGAGCCCAAAGAGCAGGGCGGCAGGATGGGAGCTGCCCATACCGGAGGGACTGGCGGGAGGCAGGCCATACAGGGCCTTGTTCTGCAAAGAGCAGCAGGAACCCACTGATGGGTTTTAAAGCCCAGGAGAGGAAAGAGCTGGGTGACCACGTTGGATCTGTACTTGACAAGTTGACTCAGCAGGTAAAGAATCTGCCTGAAATGCAGGAGACCCAGGTTCAATCCCTGGGGGGTCGGGAAGATCCCCTGGAGAAGGAAATGGCAACCCATCCAGCATTCTTGGCGAGAAAATCCCATGGACAGAGGAGCCTGGCAGGTTACAGTCCACGGGGTCGCAAAGAGCTGGACAGGACTGAGTGACACACACAGGTCAGATTTGCATTTTGACAGGTGAACCCGGTCTGCCCTGGGGATTCAGCTGAAGAGGGAGCCAAGTGGACGCCTGGAGAGAATCCAGGGAAGAAGGATTTGTCTTGGATCAGGGTAGGGACATGGAGATGAAGGGAAAGGATTGAAAGGTAGGGAAAGGAGCAGAACTCAAAGGCTAGAGTTGGTGCAGGAAAGGCGGGTGCCAGAGATGCCCACCCAGTGTCTGGCTCAGACAGGCCAGCAGGTGGAAGGGAAAAAGAAGGGAGAAGGGGTCTCAAATGGTAGCTGGGTAGCAGAGACAGTCCTGAGTGCACTTTTAGACATGCTGACTTTGCGGAGGTTTTGAGATATCCAAGCAGAAATTCTAGAAGGCAAAGGACACTGTGAGTCTAGAGTTCAAAGACAGAATCAAGTTAAGTCAGTTGGGCTGGGATGAGACCAGACCACCAGGGCATGAAGACAGGAAAAGAAGGCCACCCAGATGAGGCCAACAGCCTGGGCACAGAAATCCAGCAACTGAACACGGAAAGATGGATATGCTGAGGGAGGCTTTAGAAATCTAACAGAGACTGGAATAGAAATAGGGAAGATGTCAAGAGAATCGAAACATAGAAAGAGGAACTCCATGTTTCCACTGCAGGGGGCCTGGGTTCCATCCCGGGTCAGGGACCTAAGATCCCACGTGCCGTGCCGTGTGGCAAAGTAATTAAATAAATAAGCATTAAAACAAGGTTGCCTTGTGGAGTAAAGATATGCAAAGTACCAGCACACAGTCCTGTTGTTTCCTGGATCGTAGTCCCTTCCCACTTATAGTCCCACTTGCCCTGCCACCCTCGGGGACAAAGGCTGCCTGACAGTGCAATTTTCTTTTCAGATTTGCTCCGTAAGACGGATTTTGCTGGTTTGTTCTTTTTTTTTTTTTTCTCATTTTGAAACATCTGAAAATTGCTGATGACTAGTTGAAAGTTTTGCACAATTCTCGGATTTAAGGAGAAGACAGCTGAAAGGACTTCCCTTCCTGCAGGCATACCTACCCGAAGCCATAAGCCTGCTGGAGGGGTGGGGAGGGGGATAAATGGAGGAAGACAAGAGGTCCCCTGCAAGTGCACATTCATCCCGCACTGCTCTTGCCAAGCTCTTAAGGTTCCAGGGTTCCTCCCTCCAGGCTACGAGGGGCGGGGCGGTGCCTGGCACCTCCGCTGAGAAGTAGCCCACCCTAGTTTGAAGGTGCAGGCTCCCACTTGTCTATCCTACCTCACCTGTTTCGCCCCTCTTCCATCACTCCACGTTCCAGCCACGTTAACCTACAGCCCCCAGTTCCCAGCTGGACTCCGCGGTCATGTTTTTGCCCTTGAAGATGCAGTAGCTCACACCTGGAATACCCCTCCCCCTAGCAATCCTGCTTTTCCACTCACCAGATGGGTGCGATTAAATAAGCTGCTTCACCTTCTAAGACTCCCTTTTCTAAGGGGATGTGAATACCTTCCTCCTAGAGCTGGAGGATTAGGAGAGATGGCATAGAGAGAGGGCACTTAGCACCAAGAAACGGCTTGACAAAGATTTATTATTACCTGGCACTTAAGAGACTCTACTGAAATGATCCTATTCTTGCATCTTTCCCTTGCTAGACTGTAGGCTCCCTGAGGACAGGCGATGCGGCTATTCATCCTCTTTGTATCTCTGATGTCTATCATAACATCTGGTACATAGCAGATGGAAGGACATGTAAATGTGCAAGAATCATAGGAAGGTTTATTCTTCCTTTTGTTTCAAAATACAGCTTCCTAAGACCCAGACCTACTGTGGAAAGGGTCCTGCTTTGTATGCAGCAGGGACAGTCAAAGGATGAATTTCTGTGCTGTTTGTCAGTAGTGACCTTTATCTCTAGCATGGATCTTTGCTAAATTGTATGTAAAGTGCTACTTCAAAACCAGTCTTCTACTCTGTATTAGTTTCCTACGGCTGTGGTGACAATTTACCACAAACTGGGGGCTTACAACAACAGAAATTTGTTATTTCTCAGTTCCAGAGGCTAGAACTCCAAAATTCAAGTGTTGGCAGAGCCCGGCTCTTTCTAAAGACTCAAAAGGAAAATATGATGCAGACATGAAGAAGAGATTTCTGGACACAGAGGGGGAAGAGTGGGACAAACTGAGAGAGCAGTACTGAAACGTACATATTACTGTATGTAAAATAGATAGCCAGTGGGAATTGGCTCAAATCCTGTGCTCCATGACAGCCTAGAGGGGTGGGCTGGGCTGGGAGGGAGGTTCCGGAGGCAGGAGGCAGAGGAACTTTCTGAGGTATGGAAGAAATCAATACAATATTGTAAAGTAGTGAAGTGAAGTCGCTCAGTCGTGTCCGTGTCCGACTCTTTGTGACCCCATGGACTGTAGCCTACCAGGCTCCTCCCTCCATAGGATTCTCCAGGTAAGAGTACTGGAGTGGGTTGCCATTTCCTAACTATCCTCCAATTAAAAGTAAATATTTTTTTTAAAAAAGGAAAAGCTGTCCCACTCCTTTCTCTTTGCTTCTGGGAAAGATTAAATCTCCCCCCTCATCTCAGGATCCTTAACTTAATCACATCTGCAAAGCCTTTTATTGTTTTAAACAAGACAAAGTAACAGTCACAGATTCCAAGGATCAGGATGTCTTTTGAGGGGTGCCGGCATTCAGCCTTCCACACACCCAAACACCATCAGCATAGACTGAAGCAAATTTTTAAGTTTAGAATCCCATGTGCTTCTAACGTAGATGTGAAAACCACTGAGATGGCCACTTACTATTGGTTTGCTGAATGAATGAATGAACAAATGGCTTCCTCTATTGTAGAAAATACCCTCTTCTTCCATCCACCTCCTTCCTTGACTTTAGATATAGCCCTCCAGGCAGAGACCCTCCTATCTATAATACTCCACTTTCAAAAAAGGTCTAAACACACACAGTTTTTGGAGTACTTAACTCCAGAAACACAGACACTCCCATCAGGAAGACTATGTCACCACCCCGCTCCCC
>SJXQ01007109.1:356397-377620 GCA_006408695.1 Aepyceros melampus | reverse complement strand
CTTCCCTTTTGTTAAGGATGCAAGCTTCCTCAGGAGGGTCAGACGGCTGCCCAGACTGCTCAGTTTCTCCTTCGTCCCAGGAATAACTTCTGCAATACTGGACTGACCCAGAAAACCTTTGATCCACCCTTTGTTTCTAGTTTGGTTTAAGAGACTACAGCTATTGAAACACTGGCCCCAAGACCACTAAGGGGGTGGTCTTGGACTACTGAGTCCAGGCACACTGTAACCCTGGGCAACCTGAGCGGGGCTAGGTACCCCATCTGGGCTTCTCCCAGCAGCGATAGTGTGGTGGCAGGCTGTGGTGTGCTGATACATGTTTAATAAGCAGTTCTCCAGCAAAAGCCATGGATTTGTAGTGTCCACCTATTTCTGGGGAATAAATCATTGCACTGTCACCAAATTCAAGCTACCAACATGATGTCACTGAAAGCGCGCCTTCATCCCCGCCGGCGGATCCCAGCATGTCACTGCAGCTCCCAGCCATGGGTTTACGGGAAACTGCGGTCTCCTCTAGGAGAAAAGTTGCAGGCCTAGGAGCTGGACAATGTAGCTTTTAGAGAATCACTGCACACACACCTATGCCCTCCTCCAGGGGCTCTTCCCCACCCAGGGATCAAACCTGTGTCTCTTAGGTCTCCTGCATTGTCAGCAGGATCTAGCATCACCTGGGAAGCCCTTAGAGAATCACTACAGAGAGCCAATTTTCTAATTTCAGGGACCAAATGCCACTGCTAGGAGCAAGTGTCTACTCACACATATTTACAAGCCCTTCCAACAATAAAGTCCCTGGCACCTGGCTTTCCAGGTGACACAGTGGTAAAGAATCTGCCTGCCAATGCAGGAGATACAAGAGACACAGGTTCCACCCCTGGGTCAGGAAGATCCCCTGGAGTAGGAAATGGCAACCGACTCCAGTATTGTTGCCTGGAGAATCCCATGAACAGAGGAGCCTGGTGGGCTATAGTCCATGGGGTTGCAAAGAGTCGGACACAACTGAGCATGTGTGGAGGCACAGATCAACACTAACATCTTCCTCCTCTGAACTGTTATCAAGCTGTATTTTTACCTTTTTTTTTTTCAAGTAGAAACCCAGACATAGAGGACAGACTTTGGGCGCAGCGGGGGAGGGGAGAGTGGGGTCAACTGAGACAGCAGCACTGAAAAGGATACACTCCCTTGAGTGAAATAGACAGCTAGCACGAAGTTGCTGCATAGCACAGGGAGCTCAGCCCCGGGCTCTGTGACAACCTAGATGGGTGGGGTGCGGTGGGGCAGTGAAGGCTGAAGAGGAAGCGACCATACATATACTTATGGCTGATTCATGTTGCTGTATGGCAAAGACAAACACAACACTGTAAACCAATTATCCTCCAATTTAAAAAAAAATTAGCAGAATAAATGATCAATCTTTCTACCCCAGGATGTTCTTCATATAGTTTAGATACAGATTCACGAAAAAGTAAAAAGCATTCAGTTCAGTTCAGTCGCTCAGTCGTGTCCGACTCTTTGCGACCCCATGAATCACAGCACGCCAGGCCTCCCTGTCCATCACCAACTCCCCGAGTTCACTCAGACTCATGTCCATTGAGTCCGTGATGCCATCCAGCCATCTCATCCTCGGTCGTCCCCTTCTCCTCCTTCCCCCAATCCCTCCCAGCATCAGGGTCTTTTCCAATGAGTCAACTCTTCGCATGAGGTGGCCAAAGTACTGGAGCTTCAGTTTTAGCATCATTCCTTCCAAAGAAATCCCAGGGCTGATCTCCGTCAGAATGGACTGGTTGGATCTCCTTGCAGTCCAAGGGACTCTCAAGAGTCTTCGCCAACACCACAGTTCAAAAAGCATTATTTATACATAATTAATTGTAAGTGGAATCTAGTATATATAAAATATACTGATAAAATTCTTCTCAGTGACTAGTCTTGGGAATAAGAGCACTTTGCCATTGCTACTAAAAGAGCTTCAATCTCTTGGCAATTGTCAATTAATGATACATCAATATTCCTCAGAGTCTAGGTATTACATTTATGGTCCGTTTTACGGTATTGTATAGCTGTTATTAGTAATCAAAATAAGAACAATTTCATGCACCAATGTGCCATGCATGTATGGACCAGAGTTACACGGGGTCATTTTTCAAAGGTTAAAAATAGAAACTAAATTTCTAATAATACTTCATTATTAATAACCGAACACCACCTCAAATTTATACAGAATTTTGTTTAAAAGTGCGCCAGGTGTCATCAACAGATCACTGGAATTCAGTCAGATCTGAATGCATATACTGGTTTCCACTCTAGAACTGTTCTGAATACCAATTTTCCATTTAATTTTATTTTGGAATAAGATATAGATTCATATTGATGAAATAAAATTCATACCCTAAAGCAAGACAAGAAAATTTAAATGTAAGTTTTTTTCCTCTGCCCTCTTGGGCCTCCTCCCTCGAAGTCTATCAGTATACGACGTTCACTTGCATTAACCGGACATCCTTAGAAGATAACATTCCTTCTTCATCTCATAAAAGGTCATAATTCCCTATGAGATAACCATCTTTCTTAATCTGGTAAAGGGCCATACTGACCCACGACCCATGACTCACTTTGTACACATAGAGTGTGCAAACGGTCAATAATGACACGTCATTTGACAAATTACCCTTTTGCCTCAAAAACTTACATAACTGTGCTCTGACTTCTAACAGGTGGAACAGTCCTCCCAGCTTTCTGAATGTCTGCCAGGTCGTAACCCTCAGGTTGGCTCAAATAAAATTTCTAGTTCTTTCTTACATCAACTATTGATTAATTTTTCATAAGCAATGTGGCAGACATTCAAAACTTACAAAGACTTACAGAAGGAAAAAAAAAAAAAACTCTTCCCAACTCAGTCCTTCTGGCAAACCGCCTCCTTTCCTTGGACGGATGGCACTATCAACTTCTTGATCTCCTCCTAGGGATATTTTATGCATACAAAGTACAAGCAAATACAGTAGCACATGTAAGCTTATACCATTTTGCACAAATGTTAAACATTTTACACACAAGGAAAGTTTGCTGGTTCAGTCTCTGTAAAACGGCATGGGGAGGAATACATCACATAATTAGGAAAATTCCTAACCCTGGCACGGAGTTCGCACTAAAAATCACAGATTATTTCCTTACCCTTAAAAAGGCTACGAGGGAAGGTATTTTTAGGGTGCCTCAGAATCACTAAGTGCTTGTTAATTACAGACCGTCACCCCCCTCGGGGTTTCCGATTCAGCAGGTCTGGTAGACATTTGCCTTTCCAGCTAAGCCCGCAGTTGCTGCAGATACTACTGTTCAGAGCCATCTGACCATCTAAAGGCTTAGTGGGAACTAAGACGGCCCAGATTGCAACGCAGGTTCTGCCTCTGGACCAAATTCCTCTCCCTGGGCTTCAATTCTCTGTGTTCTTTTTAATACAACTCTCATCTCAAAGGCTGTTGAGCAGGTTAAGGCAACAGCAGGTGCAGGAGCCTTTGTCAAGACAAACGCTCAAGAACAGTAACGTGAAAGCAACCTGGGGCCACGGGGAAAGTGGAGACAGCCGGGAAGCACCGGAATCGGGGCGCCCCAGCCCGCGTGCGGCAACCCGCGGGGCGGTGCACGCGCTCGGGGCGGACCCCGCTGGGGCTCAGTGCGCCGAAGGAGGGCAGAAGCCGCTTCGGAAAAGCGAGGTGGGAGGTTTCCGCTTCCAAGTCCTGAAACACAGGACCCCGCGTGCCCAAACCTCGCGGCTGCGGCCGCACGAGCTTCCAGTTTAAACTGCGTGTAAAGACGCCCGGGACCCACGCGACAGCCCCTCGGGGGCGGGCCGGGTGCATCGGGAGCCCTGCCCCCGGGACGCGGCGCGGCGCACAGACGTGCGGCGGGCCGCGAAAGGAATGGCGCGGGCCGGGCCGGGCGGGGCGGCGCGGCGCGCAACCGGCCGCCAGGGGGCAACCGCGCGTCTGCGGGCCGCGGCCGGCTGGAACCGGTCTGGCCGGAAGTTGGGGCGGTGCCTTGGCTTCCGCTGAGAGAAAGTGCCACGTGGCCGGCCGGGAGAGAGGCGAACTGCAAGATGGCGGGGCAGGGGGCGGGGGCGGCTGAGCGCCCCTGAGGCCACGGGTGCCGCCAAGGGCGGCGTTCGCGGGGTGGGGTGGGCGAAGTGGTGTCTGGTCCCTTTATTCGAGCGTCTGAGGTCGGCTGACCAGACGTAGACGGGGGCGTGGGCCCAGCGCGCACTCTGCGCCAAGTCGACCAGAGTCACCGCCGCGCGTTCTCGTGAGCCCGCCGGCCGTTTCCATTTGTCCCCTCGTGTGTCGCTCCCTGCCCACAAGGACGGCAGAAACGCCTTTCTCCGGGCATTTTCGTCCTTTGATTAAGTGCGGCGCATGGAGCCAGGGAGTCCTAGTTGAATCAGAACGCGTTCTCTTTGCTACCATTTTCGGTTAGTTTCCTGCCTTTGTTCAGAGGCTTAGCACTGCTTCCCTTCTGATGGAGGCAAAAAAAAAACCCTGGATAATCTGGACTTTTAAGTAGATTCCCGGCCCTGTCCAGTCGTGGTGGGACTTTGACTTGTACACACAGGAGCTGTTCTGGGATCGCCAGCGTGTGGAGAGTCCGAAGTTACGTTACATATGTCACCTTGTATGTGGTTTCAGAAATAAAGGTGTGGATGGTTGCAGATTACAAGGTGCAGGAAATAAAGCAAAATCAACGAGTGTTGGGTGGCCTTTCCATAAAGGCCCACAGTTTCCCCTTAGTTGTCCAAGGATCTAGAAGTGGAATACTGAGTCTTTCCACCTCTGCCTGGCCGACAGTCCGGCTCCGTTTTCTTTCTTCATCCAGTTTCGTTTTACTTGAGTTTGACGCAGCAGACCAAGTGTGGGTAAAAATAGCTAACACTGCCATTCGGCTTGTGGTGGTATATTTAGAATAAAGGAAAGACGTCAGTCCTTGTTTTTGAAACAAATCTCTCGTTTTTGAGAATTAAAATTCAGATTCTTCTCGCTAACTTATGAGACTGTTGACAAAGTCTGAAAGGAAGCGACCGTTTTTGTTTTTAAATAATGGAACTCGCCTCCCAAAGGCTTGGGGGTTTAAAGAAATTTTCTGAACTTAAAAAGGGCCCTGGCATACTGACAAAGCAGAAGGACACTAATTCCTCTATGAAGACTCCCTTACAGTTTCCTCAGTCTGGTGGGGATTTAAAAACTTAGGCTGTGATCAATACTGCGTTGCTGTTACCTGATAGACTAGAAACGGTATAATGGGGTCAGGCCGAGAAAAGGGAGGGGGCGGATAAAAATACAGCTTAGTGTATTTTCAGGCTTAAATGCGGATTTTTTTTTTTTTTAACCCAGAGATTTGAGAGAATCTCCCTTCAGCCACTCCTGTTCTGTAACCGCGCCTTCAGAGGTGTCACTTCGGCCTTGTCCATCATTTCGCAGAAGGGGCTGGAAAACGTTTTTAAAGGATCTTTTTACCTGGAGGGGTTAGAACCGTTCCTTCCCTGAGCCTGGGAAAAGAATGCAAATCCTTCAGAGCAAATCCTTCCTTTGTTCTACTAAAGGAGGCTGCCTCCTTCTCTGTTTCCTTTTGTACTTACAGACACAAACTTGGGCAACTTTTTCTGCAAATGCCCCTGTTACTCAGGAGCACAAGAACTTGCATCCTTGGGCCTTCAGTTGTTTGCCTCCAGAATTTCACTAGCACTGCCTTCCTGTTAAAAGGAGAAAATGTATTTTAAATTTTTAAATATTTCATAATAACAAATTTGATTTTTTTTAAAGGAAATTAAAAGAACCTGTAGCCTAGCAATTCAGAGATAACTTGTTCTTGTAGACACAGAAGGAAGTTTGTTTGAGGGGATTATATTTGGGCACCTTGGTGCCTTCTTCACTTGACTTTTTCAGATACGTTTTTAGTTTATATTACTTAAATTATGTTCGACACAATATAAATAATACAGACGAATACAAAAAAAAATCACTCAGAATGTCATTATCAAGGAAGAACCACAATTAAACAGCTGGTCTTTACTTGTCCTAAAAGAGCACCAAACCTAGTTTGTAACTGATGGTTTGCATTTTGTCACTCAGCCGTGTCAGACTTTTCGACCCTGCGGACGTAGCCCTCCAGGCTCCTCTGTCCCTGGGATTCTCCAGGCAAAAATACTGGAGTGAGTCGCCATTAGCCACTTGTAGTGTATGTTTTCTAACGTCAAGTAAGAACCTTTGTGATTTTTAGAGCCTGCATGATATACTGTCAGTTCAATATACTACAATTAACCACCAGCCTTTCTCTTACTACTGAACACCAAATTTGTCATTTTTTTGCTCTTATAAAAAACTCTGGCATGAGTACTTTTGCTCTTCCTATATTTCTGTAGAATACAGCTCACAATGAATCTGAGCTTTTTAAGGTGGATTTATGCGTATTTGACTAACCAAATTGTTGAGTCCATGGTGATTCATCTTGACCCTTCAAATGACTGCATCAGCATTCCAGCTGAGGTGAGATTCCCTCTTACTTTACTTTGTTTACCCTCACTTTTCTAAATTTTTAAATCATAAATCATATATTCTTAGTATATTTTTCTCAAGTTTTAGAAAATTGAAGTATACTTGAGTTACATTGCTGTGCTTTGTATATTACTTTTGATATGAAGTTGTGTCTAATAACTGTCAGAGATGGATATTTAACCTGAAGTTAAATATTTAAAAGGAACCCTTTCACTGTCAAATATTAACAATACAGAAACCTCTTTTCCTTTTAGCAAGTTTTTTTTTTCCCTGTGTATAGATATGGTACACAAGAAACTAATTGTTGACATTTTCTTTCCAATGTGCAGCAAGTATAAAAACGTTGTAGCTCTCTAACAGACATGAACACAGCCTTGGCGGCAGGGGGAGGGGGGGGAGCGTGGGGAGCGTACCTATGGAGAGAGTAACAGGAAAACACCACTGCCTCCTGTAAACTAGATAGCCAGTGGGAATTTGCTCCAGGACTCAGGGAGCGAACGGTAGAACCTAGAGGGGTGGGATGGGGAGGGAGGTGGGAAGGGACGTAGGTAAGCCCATCAGCATTCAAACTGACGTTTGGAGATTCATGTTGATGTTTGGTAGAAACCAACACAATACTGTAAAGCATTACCCTTCAGTTAAAATAATTTTTTTAAAAAACTTTGTAGCTCTTCAAAATTGTCTAGTATAAATGAACTTTGGGGTGGGTTTTTTGTTTTTTTTAATAGGGTAAAAGTGTCTCTAAATCATCTATCATCATTTAATTTGCCAGTTTCAATTGTTTTATTGTGAGTATGCTACTAATACTATCCACAGGACAGGAGAGACAGCTCTGTTCAAAGCAAGCTGACCAGTTAATTCTGTTTCTGCTCTACGTCAGTGTAATGGTACTTGGAGACGCCTTACCAGGGAACAATTTCATAGCCTATTCCTCCAAAATTAAACTGTTTGCCAGAATCTTCTCTCTGCTCTCTGAAAATGTTTTAGCAAACACAGAGAAGTAAAGATGGGGAAAAAAAAACAACACATGAATGATGGAGCAATATCCGCAGCCATTCCGTGAACATCTTAAAATCACCTCAGAAAAATGTGACACCACCCCCCCATCCTAGGGTAATGTTAGTTCTGATCACCACCTATAATTTTTTGTTTTGTTTTGGCCTCAGCATGTGGGATCTTAGTTCACTGATTAGGGATCAAACCTGGGTCTCCTGCACTGGAAGCACAAGTCTCTACCACCTATACTTTAAAACAACACTATGTGTTAACGTCTCAGTCGTGTCCAACTCTTTGCGACCCCATAGACTGTAGCCCACCAGGCTCCTCTGTCCATGAAATTTCCCAGGCAAGAATACTAGAGACGGTTGCCATTTCCTCGTCCAGGGGATCTTCCCAGACCCAGGCCTGCAACTTTTGTGTCTCCTCACTGGATTCTTCACATCTGTGCCATCTTTAAATGAAGTCCTTTTAATTAATATACTTAGAATAAGATACATTCCATTAAAATGGAGAACATCATTTAAGAATATTCAAAAGGGTTTGGGGGTTCAAGAGCTACAGTATATAGTAATCATTATTATTCTGTAATAGACTTGCTTTAGTGACAATACTCCAGTGCTGAGGCTTGTCTCTGGAAATACAGCTTTTGAGCCAGTTACTAAATAGTCTAACCGTACAGACAGCAGTAAGCATGAAAAAAAATTTTATTAATAGCTACATCAGCATCGTGCATTAGATTAAAATCTATATATTATCAAAGATTCATTCACTGTCATCCTCTCAAAACAGCTCTAGATTTATCATTTAGATTTCATAGCTGATACCTAAGTCAGTAAATGGATGAGTACGTTTCATTTTAGTTAACTTGAGGGACATTGACTTTGAATAGCTTTTGAAAGCTATAACACTTAGAAACTTGTCTCCTAAGAGCTGAAGTTTAAAAACCTACTGATATAAATGAAGTTGGGCGAGAAGAAAAATTATTTTTTATTTTCAGAGCCTTTGAAAATATCAAGATTCCATTCTCAGCAGGAGAAGAAAAGTGCTTGCAAATTTACCCCTTAACTCAGCACTACCGGAAATCAAAGAGGGAATCTCGGTTGTCTCCCGTCCTAGAATGTCTTGGCTGCTGAGTTGGCAAGTTGTGGGCACGTTCCAACAGGATCGGGGCCCTCGAGGTCTCAGCATCACCTCCTTTTAGTCTTGCTAGTTGCCCCTTCTTCCCCATAACAAATACCCCTAACGCCCTGCCCTGCTCTCATCCTTAGAAGGTCCCTTGGAGCAGCAATTAGAAACTGGGGATTTGAGAGTCAGAGGAAATCAGAGTTGGTTTCTAGATTCGTCATTTACTAACTCTGTGGTCTCTGGCAGGTTAACGTCTCTGGGCCTCAGTATTTCCCCCCAGATATTGGGGATATCTCTCCCTTTGTTGTGAGGATGGTATAGTGGATAGTATGTAATGCTTAGCACATTGTGTGTGTGTGTGCGCGCGCACGCACACAGTCACTCAATCATGTCTGACTCTTTGAGATGCCCAGGGACTGTAGCCTCAGGCTCCTCCGTCCATGAAATTTTTCAGACAGGAATACTGAAGTAGTTGCCATTTTCTGCTCCAGGGGATCTTCCCAATCTAGGGATCAACCTGCATCTCTTGTGTCTCCTACATTGGCAGTAGATTCTTTACCATTGTGCCATCTGGGAAGCCCTGCTTAGCATATTGCCTGGCACAAATAATCTCTCAATGGATGGGTGGTGGTGTTAACACTGCTACTTCCTTAATCTGCTTTTTACCTGTGCTGGGTTCCTCATTCTCCTTTGGTTAGTTGCCTCCTCTTGGGTCTCCACCCCTCCAGCCTAGATCCCTGAGCTGTTGGCTATTCCTTGTCCCATCTTCCCTTTAAACATGCTCTTTGCTCTCTTATCTGCCTCGTAAATGCCTCCTTATTCATCAAAACTCAAACCTTACTATCCGGATGATGAAAGTATAAATTGGTATAACTTCTTTGGAGGGAAATTTTTGCAAAAATTATCAGAATTTAAATGCACCAGCTTACAGATCCAGGAATTCTACTTCTAGGACTGTATCTTATAAAT
Source organism: Aepyceros melampus (assembly GCA_006408695.1). Lineage (NCBI taxonomy): Eukaryota > Metazoa > Chordata > Mammalia > Artiodactyla > Bovidae > Aepyceros > Aepyceros melampus. The sequence continues at coordinate 368,000 of SJXQ01007109.1, read as the reverse complement.
AATCTCACACATGGACAAAAAAGAAATATATAAAAGATAGCAAGATTGTAAAATCTTACATGTCCAATGGAACACTAGTATAAAATTTTTTATTTATCCCTACAATGAAATAGGGCTATTAAGAATAAATGAGCAGTTCCATAAGTACTGGTTTCCAAAACATATTGTTAAATGAAAAAATCAAGTTATAAAAAGCGTAGTAGAAAATGCCTCCATTTGGCTGAAGAGGAAGGAGTGATACATTTATATTATATTTACATTAATGGGATGGTGGTGGTGACCCCTGATGATCAGTCAAGGATCTAGATGAGGAAAGATTTCCTTTTCACTGTATACTTTTTGCTCTTTTGGGAAAATGTCTTAACTATTTGCATAAAGTATTAAATTTCTTTAAATTAAAAAAATATATACCCTAACTCCAGCATCTCTTAATTTTGGGAAGACTTAGCTGACCCTCTCCCACCCTTCCCAGGAAATGTCTACCTCCTTCCTACTTTCTGAGTTGCCTTGTGTTTTCAAGGTAACTTTAAATCCCATTGTATTGAATGTAACTGTCCACATGACTGGATTCCCTCAAAACCCAGAGCATCTATCTAGAAATAGAATTGATATTGTATTCATTGTTATGTTAATCCAGCACAAGATGATACACACACACACACACACACACACACACACATGGTTTTTTTTTAAAAAAAAAAAAAATTAAAAACGTCTCCTATCAGTCTCTCCCACCACTGCCCTGATCCTATTCTGGTTGTCCACAAGAGAATCTGAGTTCTGTCTAGCATATAATCTGGCCGATCCTTTATTATTGGGCATTCCCAGCAAACCCTCTTGTAGCTCCTTCTGGTGTTTAGTTGCTCAGTTGTGTTCAACTCTTTGGGGACTCATGGACTGTAACTGGCCAGGGGCCTCTGTCCATGGGATTTCCCAGGCTAGAATACTGGAGTGGGTTGCCATCTCCTCCTCCAGGGGATCTTCCTGACCTAGGGATCCAACCTGCACCTCCTGCATTGCAGGTGGATTCTTTACCACTGAGACACCAGGAAATCCTTGTAGCTCTTGCTACATCTAACTTTCCAGTTTTTTTTAGTTGTTGTTAGTTTATCCTGTCTGGTTGGTATTTTGTTTTTCTTTTTTTAATGGACAATGTCTTCACACTCCTTGCCTTTACATATGTAGTTCCCTTAACGAATGTCCTTTCCTATTTCTCCAGTTTAGTTGCCTTTATTTAAATCACTTCCTCTTTGAAGCCTTCCTGTTTTTCTCCTGTCTTAGTCGATAAACTTAATGTTGCCATGAGTCTCTGATCAAACTTGTAATCTCTGGTATTTACTGCAGTTATTTTACATGTTAGTCCATCTGCCAAAAATATAGGACTTTTCAAAGACAGAGATTTTTACCTTGTTTATCTTACTCTTCCCAGAATTTATGCCTGGCACAAGGCAGGCACTCAGTCAATACTGTTAGTTGGGTGAATGAAGAAGGCAACAGTAAACGCACATGGTATTTTGAAGGGCAGCATGTGGAGCCATCTACAACTTATTCAGGGCGATGTACTTGTATGCTGTATGATGTTACATTCACATGTCAGCCTGGCCCCTTGAGGCAGAACCTTTGCAGTAGAGTAATCCAGGTGGATAAATCTAATTACAGGTGCCCTCTTTAAGGCCCTTAAAGCAGAATTGCTAGATTTAACAACTAATAATACAAGTTGCTCAATTAAATTTGAATTTCCCAGAAACAACAAACAAGATTTTAGTGTAAATGGATTCCAAATGTACTTTAAAAAAAAGTATTCATTGTTTATCAGAAATTTAAACGTGACTGAATGTTCTCCTATATTTTGTCTGGCAGCCCTACCTCAAAAACCAAATTCCCAAACCTTGTCTTCCTGCATTCTAACTCAATAATTCTTAGAAAATGTTACAAACTATGCAGTCTTATCATCTTTATTAAATGTAAGCAACCAAAATCTACCAACTCTGCTTACTAAAATTTAATGCATATTTAAACTTTGTCTTCTTCTAAAACTTTTATTATATTATATGAATTTAGCCTCTTAGCCACTTTAGAATTGGACCTGAGAGGGAAAATCCAGATGACTTTACATCTGAAGTCTCTCGCTCGCTCTCTTTTTTTTTGTTGTTGTTGATGTTTTCCTCTCTATTCCGCAGTAAATTTTAAATAACAGGAAATTACCCCGGACTCCGCAGGGCGGTTAGGGAAGGCTCTCGGCCATTAGAAACCCTGCAGAGCTTTTTGGTCTGTAAAATACCACTTCCCTGCAGAGTTAAGGGAGTAGCCACACTACCCAGTGTAGGCTCCTGCACTAACCAGCCCAGCAACCACTAAGTATTGTTACAGACTAGGCTTTCCACGAAAAGCCTATTTTAAAAATTAGAAGCATCATCTAATCTGAAATGGGGCATTTCCTGATTTCAGTTTCTTGGCAGTGGTAAATATTCTCGAAGTGAAAAAAATTAAAGCATCAAACGCAGCTGCACCTATTTTTGTCTCAAAGGCACAATTCCCTTTACATCAAATCATATTCCCCTGCAGCTTCAACATGGATGACAGCTCTACATGACACAGCTTTTGGTTACACGTAATTAATTAGTTTTCCCTGTGGTTATGGAAAAGAATGTCACAAGTATATCCCTTTTTTAACATCCAAACTTGAAAATCACAGGCTAAACACCGTCCTGTGTGTCTAAACGCACGCAGAACATCTGCTTAGAACTCCAACGTCACAGCTCTGCGTTCTGAAAAACAGGAGGAAGGATCATCAAAAATTACTAGGAAGTGGCGACTGGAAAGTGAGAGATTAAAAAAAAGACGTGTTAAAAAGGGGACAGGAGTGAAGACATGGCTTAACAGGGCCGCGAAGCAGAGGGAATAGGTCTGTTGGGAGTGGAAAATCTATTTGCCAAGGCCGTGGTAAGTCTGGGACATCACCTACACCTTCGTGAGAATCCACCCTGACTCCCACGCTACTGTCCGCAGTCAGAGCGTGAGGACAAGAGTAGAAGGTGGGTACTCTTAACAACCCGAAGATCACCGAGCAAAACCGTCTGAAATGAACTGAAGAGAGTTAATGTGTCAAGAGCTTTACTTCTGAGAAGACCAACATCTCTATTTCACCCAGTTGGATGGCTTCTAGAAAATATTGCTTGGTAAGGGGAATCGTTTCTGAGCCACAGACTGTATCTCAGATGTTCACGTTATAAAAATCAGAATTGTTATTTATTCTTTCATAAAAGTAAGCCAGCGATAAACTATCGCTTAACCTGAAAATCAGAAGAGCTTATAACATGGAGAAAGTTCTTTGACGACTAAGAGACAGAAAAAAAAAATGTCACTGATATCTTTTACACTGTAAACGCCGATCTACACAGGATAAATTTCCTGATGCCCGCTAAACCTATCCTGTTGCTTCTTACACGTTTATTCTGGTTTTGGGTAGTTTTTAATAGTTATAATTTGTCGATCCGTTTGTAAAAAACAAGTTTTCCTTGCTGCAGAACCTAGTCATTTTTAAACTGGTTGACAGTCAATGTGACTGTTTACGAAGTTGTTTCTTCGTCTCATTCCTGTGTGTTATTAGCCCTTTCTGCACCAGAGTTCGATATAGAAGATTTTTAGTTTTCTTTTCTTAACTTGTTAAGAAAATGCCTGTTCATTCCGACTTTACTTGCATAAGTATAAACTAGTACTGGCCTGGAAATTGTGAACTGAATTTTACTACGTCTAGAAAGATAAAATGGAGACCCCCACTTCACATTGTAGCTTACAACGGAGATCAGCGACAGGGTTCCCAGCAATGTTCGGGCGCCTTTAAGAGGAAGCGCGGTAATTTTCCACCGCCCCACTGGCCCCGCCCACGCAGCAGAAGGCTGGGCGCGGTGAAGTGCGGCTGCGCGGCGCGGGCCTCCTGTTGCTTGGAAACCACCTCCTCCACCCATGGCGCCCAAAGTCCTTTTGTTTCCAAGATGGCCCCTGAGTCCTGTCTTAAAGAGCCAGGTACAAAGCCAGTTGAACACCCTTGAGCTTAGCAGAGAGCAAGAGTCGTAATGGCTGGCTTTAATAGTGTTCTGTGCCAATAGCCAATATTTATTTACTTTTATAACGTTAAAAAAAAATCCTTGTAGTTAGGTCGTCTGGATGGGGAAAAAAAAAATCAGGGAGTGCCTCAGGGTGTGTGTTAAGTCACGGACTAAGAGACGTGGTAGCGCTTTTGGCTTCAAAGTGGGTGATACACTCGCTTCTTTTTATAAAAATTCTCGTTTTTCCTGTTAAACTAGCTCAGGAAGAAGTCTTTTTAAACTAGCTTAACCACAGAGACCATATAATTACAAGGAGCTCAATCAGAGTAATAGCAACTGGCTGTGTCACATTCCCTTTAAAAATGTTTTTCTATTTTTCTCTTTCTTGAGAAGTTAATTTATATTCAGATTAATGGTACTAGATAATTATTATAAGATTGTAAATTCCTCTGGAGCTAAGTAACCGTGTTTTCCCCATTGTTTCCCTGGGGCCATAAATGGTATAGAATTTGCCTGCAATGAAGGAGACCTGGGTTGGATGCCTGGGAAGATCCCCTGGAGAAGGGAATGGCAACCCACTCCAGCATTCTTGCCTGGAAAATCCCATGGACAGAGGAGCCTGGCGGCCTGCAGTTCAAGGTCGCACAGAGTGGGACACGACTGAACGACTAACACTTTACTTTGTATCCCGGAAGTGTTTCTGCCTATAACAAACCTTGAAATAATTCTAATTAAACTATGGAGCCCTTATACTCTGGAAAACACTGTTCTATGAAGCCGGTTTCCCCATTTTGTCTCTCATTTTCAGGTGAGAAACTAAGTCACCAGGAGGTTAAGTGCCTGAAGCAAAGATGGAAGGAGAGTCAAACCCCGACTTTCTAAGGAGAGCCTGTGCTAGCCTGCCATTGTGCTGTACGGCTGTCTGTAAATACTGCCTGGAGTACGCAGTATCTTCTAATTGGGGCTCTCTCAGAGAGGAGTGTGAAAATCTGTTTCTCTGAAATCTGTTCTGCTTGGTCATGAACAGACTTTTCACATTTACATCAGGGCATTCAGATGCTTACCCATATCCTGAGCTGGAAAGACCCAAACTCAACCAACCTTGGTGGCAGGTGTTGAGGAAATATAATTAAAATCTCCTGCCAACCCCCCAAAAACTCCCCACAGAAGCAGAAGAGAAAGAAAGCTGTTTTACTACTGAATACGCATTAAACCAAAATATGATGTGCCTCACAGGCAATCCACTGAGAGACTGCAAAAATGGAAAGCAATTTCACTTTTACACAGTGAAGCAGATATACCCTGTTATTAATACTATCTGTTCTCAAGATATACAGTAACTAGTAGGAGGGTTTGACAGAACCATTTGTCACGTATAGTTCATCCTAAATTCACCTTGGTAATTGATAGCTGCTATCTGTATCAGTCAATTAGTTTATCCAAAGAAAAGACTTCTTACATATTTACGACAGGAGGTAAGTCAGAAACTTGGAAACAGGGACCTTCTGAAGTTAGACTCCTACTCTCCCAGGGAGAGTTGTCTTTCCAAAGAGAGGAAATAGGGATGTTATCTTCCTTGATGATTCCATTTCAAAGAGATAATTCCCAGGTCTTTGAGAAAGGCATTCCTGTGTTGTAAAGCTGGCAAGAGGCTTATTTAGTTTTTAAAAGGTTTGTGTAATTCTTAAAGGGCCAGAGAAGGAATTTACAACAATAAAATTTCTAATGTAAATAGGGAAAAAAAAAACAGGGTTGGGGGAGCGAGGTCTCTTTCCCTTTCAGGACTAGGGAGATTTCTTATTTAATTTAGATTTGTGTTGACCCTGACACTGGATACAGGGACAACTCAGGCCAGTTCTTCCAATCAACGATTCAGCTTGCATTCAGATTTTGACTACAGGTCCATCCTTCCCACAGACATAATAGCCAAATAGCAGGAAATCAGGAGAAGAGTATTTACCAAACGTTGAGGATTGAGTTTTCTATTCTAATTCAAAATCTTACATCCTGGTTTCTTTGAAATGACAGCTAATTCCTAGCAGACGGTGAGTGAATTTGCATGCTGCAGCAGTCAGGACTTGTCCAAGAACTGCCAACCGGACAACTGGATTTGATGTTCTTTTTTTTTTTTTGCAAAAGAATTTTTATTTTATTTTTTTTTAAATTTTTTATTTTTTTAGTTTGTTTTGCTTTACAATACGGTATTTGTTTTGCTACACATCGACATGGATCAGCCATGAGTGTACATGATCTCCCAATCCCGACCCCCACCTCCCCCCTCCCGCCTCACACCCTCTCTCTGGATTATTCCCATGCATCAGTCCCAAGCACCCTGCATCCTGCATCAAACCTGGACTGGCGATTCGTTACACTTATGATATCACTGATGTTACATTGCCACTCTGCCAACCAATCCCACCCTCTCCTTCTCCTACAGAGTCCAAAAGGCCATTCTATACATCTGTGTCTCTTTTGCTGTCTTGCGTACAGGTTTATCATTACCATCATTCTAAATTCCATATATATGTGTGAGTATACTGTATTGGTGTTTTTCTTTCTGGCTTACTTCACTCTGTATAATCGGCTTTCAATCTTTGGTCCTCTTGCAGTTGCCTGACAGGGAGGACCTCTTTTTACCACTCGGTCTCCTGAATCTCACACTTGTATCTTAGCTTCTTAACAAAGGCTCTGACTGCTTGTGGCCCCCACACCTTAGCATGTGCTAACACCTCAACCTGGACTGCCACCTTCCTCCACCATTTCTACTAACTTGGCTCAACTAGCAATATAACTAAATCACCTAGACTTACCTTCTCGGAGAAGGCAATGACACCCACTCCAGTACTCTTGCCTGGAAAATCCCATGGACAGAGGAGCCTGGTGGGCTGCAGTCCATGGGGTTGCTAAGAGTCGGACACTACTGAGCAACTTTCACTTTTCACTTTCATGCATTGGAGAAGGAAATGGCAACCCACTCCAGTGTTCTTGCCTGGAGAATCCCAGGGACAGCAGAGCCTGGTGGGCTGCCATCTCTGGGGTCGCGCAGAGTCGGACACGACTGAAGCGACTTAGCAGCAGCAGCAGCAGCAGACTCACTTTCTGGAATTCTTCCCTGGCCCTCTTCCCTACCCACTCACCTTCCTCTGATTGAATTTCCCCTGGGCTCCCAGAACTCTTGGTAATTTCCCCTGTTACAGCGCGCACACACGTGTGTGTGAACTCATATATGATGTATTTATCCATAAGCTTCATGAGAACAGAGTGTTTTGCTTTTCTGTTTTTTAGATCTTTGTATTCCCAGCACCTCATAGCAGAATACCTAGATGAATAAGTCTGAGATCTCAAACTGGTGACCTACAGGCCTCACCTAGCCCACCAAATTAATTTTGTTTGGTTCTTTTCTCAAATTAGTTTTTTAAAATGTCAGGTCACATTTTAAAATCTGCATTTACATACAGATCAGGGTCTTTGACTTCTCTTGAATGATCTATGCCCCCAGGCCCTGCCCCCAAACCTGTTTCCACGTGGCAGCAGGCACCTAGTGCAGAGATGGGCCCCTTTGACCAGACACCAGCGCTTCACTTTATTGCAGCCTTTGCCACTCCCTGTTGCTTCCTCTTTGAGGCTCCGTGTAAGGTATCATTTATATTTAGTGTGCACTAATATTTTTCTTGCAGTTAATTCTCAGTACCAAAAGAAAGAACAGGCTAAACCATCTTTCAAGAATAGTGGGAGAGAGCTCATTCATTTCTTGGAAATGAAGAGTTGCCTTTGTGTTTCTAAGGCACATAAAATGTGTCTGTCTCCATTTTTCTCAAATTTACCTGCTTTGTTTATTTACATTATCTTCTTGGTTCCTATAGATAATTGAGGTTTTGACCCTGAGAATAGATACTCAAAAGCTGTTTGAGGAAAGAAAAACAAGCCATTTACTGCAAGTGGTTAAAATTCCACACTTTTTAAGTCCAGCTACTTAAACCAACTTCCGAAAGTACCACCTTTAGCCAATCTTTCAATATCACCCTGAAGAGCTTTTTAAACATGTGTTGCACTTTGGTTGGGTGTACACATGACATTTAGATTCCTATAGCAACTACCTTATCAAAACCCAGTGAGGAAAGTTCAGCTCTGTGCCTTTTGTCCTTAATGACTCAACAGGCATAGAATGCACACAACCGAAACAAGTTCCGTCTATGCAAACAACTTTCCACACAGCACCTTATATATGATAGACAGTGTTTGATGCATAGAAATGAGAACTATTTTTTAAAACATAAAATGAGGAAATGGTTAGTTCCGTTGCTATCAGTGATTATATCAAAATGAGCATCTGAATAAATACTACCTTCCAAAAAATACATGCATCCCAATTTTCACAGCAGCAGTATTTACAATAACTAAAATATGGGAGCAACATCAGTGTCCATCAACCAATGACTGGATAAAGATGTGGGATATTTATACAATGCAATATTGCTCAACTATAAAAAAATGAAATTTTGCCATTTGCAAGGACATAGATTTGGAGGACACTATGCTAAGTGAAATAAGAGAAAGACAAATACTGTATGATATCACTTATATGTGGAATCTAAAAAGAAGAAGTTAGTGACTATAACAAGAAACAGAAAACAAACTAGTGAGGAGAGGGGTACAGGGGAAGGGCATGATCAGGGTAAGTGATTAAGAGGTACAAACTATCGTGTATAAAATGAATAAACTACGAGATATATTGCTCAGCACAGGGAAAATAACCAATATCTTATAATAACTATAAATGGAATATAACCTTTAAGAACTGTGAATCACTGTTCATCTGAAGCATATAATATTGTAAATAAAAAAATAAATACTACATTTTCTCTCTCAACGCTAGTGAGATGAGAAGTACTGATGCATGTACAAAGTAGAAGGATATTATTCATTCTGTCTTGCATGAAACATACCAAGAAAACATTCAAGAAACATACCAAGAAAATTCATATTCAAGAAGTTATAAATGTTTTGAATCCCAGAGTTTTGTTTAATGGAGCTTCTGTTTTCAAGGAAAGGTTTGAAATTATTATTTCCTCCTAAATTCTCATAGCTTAGGGACTTCCCTGGTGGTCCAGGGGCTAAGACTCTGCACTCCTAATGCAGGGAGCCTGGATTCAGTCCCTGGTCAGGGAACTAGATCCCACATGCCCCAACTAAGACCTGGTGACTAAGCAAATAAGTAACTAACTAACTAACTATTTTAAAAATAAATTCTCATAGCTTAGAGTCACCTTATTTGAACAAGAATCCTGTCTGCTTTAGTGGACTGGAAATTTTTCTGTACACCTGGAATGTCCTATAATGCTGAGCGTGGAGTGATGATGTGGAGTCAACACAAAGTGTTCCCTCTGCTCCGGACCTGCTATGACATCATGAAATATATAGTCCACTCATCTGTCCCCTTCTTCTTGCCTGGGGTTTTAGAGTCATTAAATTACTGTTTTGCCTGGCCTTATTAGTCCTTTCCAAATATGTAGAATTATTAAGGCAGGGGATTCCCTGGTGGTCCAGCGGGCAGGAATCTGTGCTTTCACTACCACGGGCGCTGGTTCAATTCTTGGCCTGGGAATTAAGATCCCACGTGCTGCAAGGTGCAGTGAAATAAATAAGAATTAATAGGGGCATCAGTTGGGGTAGACTCAGTTAGGAAAAGCTCACAGTTAATTGTGCCATTGTTGTCCAGTCGCTGTCATGTCTGACTCTGCAACCCTGAGACTGTAGCATGCCAATAGTATGCTCCTCTGTCCTCCACTATCTCCTGGAATTTGCTCACATTCATGTCCATTGAGTTGGTGATACTGTCTAACCATCTCATTTTCTGCCATCGCCTTCTCTTTTTGCTTTCAATCTCTTCCAGCCTCAGAGTCTTTTCCAGTGAGTCAGCTCTTCCCATCAGGTAGCCAAAGTATTGCAGCTTCAGTTTCAGTCCTTCCAATGAATATTCAAGGCTGATTTCCTTTAGGATTGACTTGTTTGATCTCTCTCCAGCACCACAATTTGAAAGCATCAATTCTTCAGTGCTCAGTCTTCTTTATGGTCCAGCTCTCACATCCATACATGATTACTGGAAAGATCATAGCTTTGACTATACAGACTTTGTCAGCAAAGTGATGTCTCTGCTTTTAATATGCTGTCTAGGTTGGTCATAGCTTTCCTTCCGAGGAGCAAGTGTTTTTAATTTCATGGCTTCAGTCACCGTCCGCAGTTAATTTTGGAGCCCAAGGAAAGGAAATCTGTCACTGCTTTCACTTTTCCCCCTTCTGTTAGCCATGAAGTGATGGGACCAAATGCCATGATCTCAATTTTTTTAATGTCAGATTTCAAGCCAGCTTTTTCACTCTCCTCTTTCACACTCATCAAGAGGCTCTTTAGTTTCTGCCATTAGAGTGGTATCATCTGTATATCTGAGGTTGTTGATACTTCTCCGAGCAATGTTGATTTCAGCTTGTGATTCATACAGGCTGGCATTTTGCATGATGTATTCTGCATATAAAGTCAAATAAGCAAGGTGACAATATATAGTCTTGTCATACTCCCTTCTCAATTTTGAACCAGTCAGTTGTTCTGTGTCCGTTTCTGTTCTTGATCGACATACAGGTTTCTCAGGAGACAGGTGAGGTGGTCTGGTATTCCCATCTCTTGAAGAATTTTCCAGTTTGTTGTGATCCACACAGTCAAAGGCTTTATCGTAATCAATGAAGCAGAAGTAAATGTTTTTTCTGGAATTCTCTTGCTTCTCTATGATCCAATGAATATTGGCAATTTGATCTCTGGTTCCTCTGCCTCTTCGAAACCCAGCTTGTATATCTGGAAGTTCTTGGTTCACGTACTGTTGAAGCCTAGCTTGAAGAATTTTGAGCATAACCTTGGTAGCATGTGAAATGAGCCCAATTGTAAAGTACTGTGAACATTCTTTGACATTGCCTTTCTTTGGAATGAAAACTGACTTTTACCAGTCCTATGGCCACTGCCAAGTTTTCCAAATTTGCTGATATATTGAGTACAGCACTTTAATAGCATCATCTTTTAGGATTTTAAATAGCTCAGCTAGAATTCCATCACCTCTACTAGCTTTGTTTGTAGTAATGCTTCCGTAAGGCCTACTTGACCTCACACTTCAGGATTTCCAGCTTCTAGGTGAGTGACCACACCCTTATCTGGGTCATTAAGACCTTTTATGCATTCATTGTTCTTCTGTGTGTTCTTGCCACCTCTTCCTAATCTCTTTTGTTTCAGTTAGGTCCTTACTATTTCTGTCCTTTATTTTGCCCATCCTTGCATGAAATGCTCCCTTAATATCTCCAGTTTTTTTTGAAGAGATCTGTAGTCTTTCCCATTCTATTGTTTTCCTCTCTTTTTTTGCATTGTTCATTTAAGAAGGCCTTTTTATTTCACTTGCTATTCTCTGGAACTCTGCACTCCATTGGGTGTATCTTTCCCTTTCTCCCTTACTTTGTGGTTCTCTTCTTTTCTCAGCTAATTGTAGTCTCCTCTGACATACTCTGCCTTTAAACGTTC
>SJXQ01007109.1:281435-351935 GCA_006408695.1 Aepyceros melampus | reverse complement strand
TGAGAAGCACGATGAGGGAAATGGCACATCCAGAGGGGCTGGGCCCCCGCTGCCCTCCAGCCTCCTCACTCCTGCTCGCTGGCTTGGGACCAGAGGCTGGTTTTCAGAAGAGCCCCAGGAAAGCAGGTCTGCTTGGGCTTGAGGCCCCAGACACCGAGGCTTCCCTCCTTTCAGTCTGAATGTGCTTATTCCCTTTGGCCAGAGTTCCTCTCCATCGTCCTCTGTCCTGCTCAGTCGACAACAGCTTTTCCTTGGCATGTTCAAATCTTTTTTTTTCCCTCCCCCTAAAGATGTCAGGATGGACACCCTCCACCATTCTGCAGGGGTAACTGTTTATTGTAGGTAGCAGTTCCTCTAACATTTTATACCTGTAAAAATCCTGGGCACAGGCCAGATGTCCGTGGCACCGACGTTCATGTTCACGTTGAGGTGTAGACACGGCGAGTCAGCAGGAGCCCCAGACACACACTTTTCCCCTACTCTACACAGAGACATGTGAGGGCAATGTGAGGTTCCTGTCTAGATGGGGGCAGGTCACAGGCTGAAAGGACACTTGGCACAGTCTATAGTCACTTTCAAAAACCCTGACCCCAGACCCATGTGGTGAGCAGCTGAGCTGGTGAGGGGGCAAAGGGAACCTCAGCTTAGAAGGAGCCGTGGGCTTGCGGGGTCTTTTATGGACAAAGCACTCCCCCTGGGCACCTCCCCTTCTCTGGACCACCTGCCACACTAGGAAAGTCAGCTGGAGAAAAGCCTGCGTTCTCTGGCCCCTTTGCGTTCCACGACTGCTCACCAAGACTGGAAAGCTCAGAGAGCAAGTCCGGTTACGAGCTCTGAGGCTTGGCCTGAGGGGAATAGTGTTGGGTCCTCGTCGCCTCGGCACCCACAGGAGGACGTGGTGGTGAGTGCGGGGTCAGGGGAGGGACGACTCAGCCCGCCCAGCAAGTGCACACACACTATGGCGAATGGTGCGAGCTCACCACCACTGCCGAGGTCAGAAACCACGAAACACAAATATCACATTTTGGTCAAAGCATTTTCTTTCTTTCTTTCTTTTTTTTTTTTGGTCAAAGCATTTTCAAGAAACGACCACAAAAACAGTGGCCACTTTTGATACTACAACCTACCACATCTGGCAACTTTCAAAGCAAACAGCTGTCTCCACCCCCAAGCCATCAGAGGGTCCAAGATCCCTTTATCCTGAGCCCCAGTTTAAAAAGTCAAGGAAGGAAGATGGACCCACGGAGGGCAAGAAAAGGCTGAAGAAGCAGTTATACCAACACCTACAGCGCCCACCAGTCTGGGTGTTAGCCTCCCTGCAGGAACCGCCTGCCTTGAACATCTTATTGGGGAGAAGATGAGCTATCAGGGGGGCCCAGCTGCGGGAGACAAAGGGCAAGCTGAACATGGGAGCCGCTGGTGGCCTCCAGAGCTGCGACCCCCAGTCTCCAAGCACAATCAGGGACACCCCATCCTCCCCTCCTCAGAGGCTTTGTTCATAGGAATATGGGGTACTCTGGTGACTCCATCCTTCACAGAAACCTCAATTCAACAAGCCTAAACCAGATTCCTCTGTGTCTGTTGCATTAGTCTGGCGTGTATGGGAGGGAAATGTAGTGTGACTAAGCAGCTGCCGACGTCCAACAAGGCACACTCAGGTGAAAACGTGGCACAGCTCAGGACAACCCTCTGGCGTGTGCTTGGCCTTCCCAGAAGTACAGCCTCTGCAAGCACCAAGGCCTTCCTCTTCCCCCGCCCCCATCCCTAGATAAGCTCCATCCGGGAACTCAGCCCAGCCACTCTTGTAAAGATACCTTACAACACTGGCTAAGAAAACAAAAGCAAGTTTCTTTAAAAGGTATTGTGCAGCCAGACAGAGAAGGCAATGGCACCCCACTCCAGTACTCTTGCCTGGAAAATCCCATGGACAGAGAAGCCTGGTGGGCTGCAGTCCATGGGGTCACTAAGTGTCGGGCACGACTGAGCGACTTCACTTTCACTTTTCAGTTTCATGGATTGGAGAAGGAAATGGCAACACACTCCATGTTCTCGCCTGGAGAATCCCTTAGCAGTAGCAGCAGTGCAGCCGGAAGCGGCATCTGTCTTCGGGTTCCTGTGGCTGGGGGTGGGGTTCCTTTGGTTTTGACCAGAACACTTCTCTGCTGGGGGGCCAGGCTCGGCGTGGCTTTGCAGAAGCTCGGTTACTGTACAGGAGTGAGACTGAAGTTCACAGAGGTGCTTGGGTGGGTCGCGCTCACGTCACCGAGGACTCCGGAGTTTACATCCGAGATCCTCTGTCCTGAAGAACTTTTGCCTTCTCGCTCGGTTGGATGACAATGCCGTTGGTCAAATTATTTAGTTCTTTGGAGACAACACAGAGGAATTCTGCCTGATCCTCATTCCCAGAAGGCAATGGCACCCCACTCCAGTACTCTTGCCTGGCAAATCCCGTGGAGGAAGAGCCTGGAAGGCTGCAGTCCATGGGGTCGCCAAGAGTCGGCGACTGAGTGACTTCACTTTCACTTTTCACTTTCATGCACTGGAGAAGCAAATGGCAACCCACTCCAGTGTTCTTGCCTGGAGAATCCCAGGGATGGGGGAGCCTGGTGGGCTGCCGTCTATGGGGTCGCACAGAGTCGGACACGACTGAAGCGACTTAGCAGCAGCAGCATGCTGATTAGCTGTTGGAATTTCCAACCGTTGGACATAGTGGACACCATCTGCCTGGGCGCCTCCTCTTGGCATTGCAGGACTCTGTACGTGTGCTTCGCCCGGCCCTGGGAAGCTCAGTTTTCCTTGTTGGTATCCCCCACCTTGAACCCAGTTGTAAGAGAAATGCACTGTTGTAAAACCCCGCTTCCTCCAGCCGCCTTTTCTGCCAGCTCCTTCCTAACCATGAGCTTCCCGTGACGGGGATAGTTGAGGTCTGGACCCAAGTAGGTAGGGTCCTGTCAGTCAGAGTGGCCCCCGTCTCGTCCTTGTCAGAGTCCAGCTCCGGGTCCTCCTGGCAGCAGAGGCGGCAGAGAAAAGACCTGGTCTCCGGGCCTAGGGTCTGCCTGGTGGTCAGGAGTAAGGTGCTGCCCACGTTCAGCCGGACCCTGCGGGCCGACCACCGCCGCCCAACCCGGCAGCCCAGGACCGGGCTCCGGCGGCTGCGCGGCGGCCCGCCTCGCCGGGCCCAACTGCAGCTCCCCCATCTCGGGCCGCGGCTGATTGGTGGGGAACTGGCTCATGGGCTCTTTGCGACCCCATGGACTGTAGCCTACCAGGCTCCTCTGTCCATGGGATTTTCTGGACAAGAGTACTGGAGTGGGCTGCCATTTTCTTCTCCAGGATTATGGAGGTCAAGTCCAAAATCTGCAGGGTGAAATGACAGGCCGGACACCCAGGAAGAGCCAGTGTTGCAGTTCAAGTCCGAACGCGGTCAGCTGGCAGAATTCCCTCTTGTTCAGGGCAGGTCCACCTTTGTTCTGTTCAGGCCTTCAACTGATTGTGTGAGGCCCATTCACAGTAATAGGACAATCTGCTTTACTCAAAGTTCACTGATCTAAATGTTAATCTCACCCAAAACTATCCTCACAGAACCATCCAGAATAATGTCTGATCCCGTATCTGGACAATGTAGCCTAGCCAAGTTGATACATAAAATTAACCGTCCTGTAGGCTCACACACGCATTTTGAAAAACTCACTTGTTACATTACAAGATTGCTTATCAAATTGAAGCTGTTGTAAGGGTATAAAATGCATAAGGTAGAAAAAATTAAGTGTATAAGGTAGGATCCCCTGTTTTCAGGATCCTCCCTTTCGCTCGCTCTCTGGAGGCTTTCCTTGGGAACCCAGGCACAGTGTTGTGCAGAAGTGGAAGCCACAGAGAAGCACCCAGCCAACACCAACATCATCTCCCAGTCCCCAGGGGCTGCTGCCCCAGCCTTCAGTCTTCCAGCTGTGCCCAGACATCGTGGTGCCAGTTGCACCCTGTCTCAATCTCTGACCCACAGAAACCATGAGAATTTTCTTTAAATTTAGTGTTATTTCAAGCCACTACATTTCGGGGTAACTTGCTATACAGTAATAGGTAACCAACATTAAGATTATGGTTAACTTTGTAAGAAACTACCAAAATGTTTTCCAATATGACTTTAGCATTCTGCACTCCCACCAGCAGTATATGACGGCTCCAGGTGGCACAGAGGTGAAGAGTCTGCCTGCCAGTGTAAGAGATGCAAGAGATGCGAGTCTGATCCTGGGGTAGGGAAGACTCCCCCGCCCAGTAGGATATGGCAACCCACTCCAGTGCTCTTGCCTGGGAAATCCCTTGGACAGAGGAGCCTGGCGGGGTATACTCCACGGGGTCACAAAAAGTCAGACGCAACTGAGCATGCACACACACACACACACACACACACACTTATCATCAAAGTCTTCCTAGTGGGTGTGAGGTTGTTGCTCGCTGTGATGTTAATTTGCATTTTCCTGATGATGCCACATCTACTTTTGATCAGAAATATTATTACCCAACTTAGAAACCAACCTCATTTACTATGCTGTTTCATAGTCACATGTCACAGAGCTTGTGCTGACATTTCCAATTTGTTTTAACAATGATTGCTACCACAATGAATCTCTAAGGTTAAGAGTCAACTTAAGATAACTTAAGAGGTTAAGCATTTGTCTTGTTTGCATACCCCCGGAAGAATGCGGAATAAAAGCCATCTGGTCACAGGTGTGGGGCTCCTGGCCTAACAATAGCATCATCTGTTGTTAGTTGGTATTAATATGTTTTTTTGAGAAATGCTATGTGCCAGGCATTTCACATGTAGATGCAATGCTGTTTCATAGTCACATGTCACAGAGCTTGTGCTGACATTTCCAATTTGTTTTAACAATGATTGCTACCACAATGAATCTCTAAGGTTAAGAGTCAACTTAAGATAACTTAAGAGGTTAAGCATTTGTCTTGTTTGCATACCCCCGGAAGAATGCGGAATAAAAGCCATCTGGTCACAGGTGTGGGGCTCCTGGCCTAACAATAGCATCATCTGTTGTTAGTTGGTATTAATATGTTTTTTTGAGAAATGCTATGTGCCAGGCATTTCACATGTAGATGCTCACTTACCACAAGACCTCTATGAGGTTCATGTTATTATTTTGAGCCTGTTCCAAAGGAAGAGGAGGTTCAGAGAGCCCAAGAAACTTGGCTGTTGTCACACACTGAATTTGGACCCAATATCCTTTTGCTTTATCTAAAACAGATTTCTCAGGCTTCCCTCGTGGCTCAGCGGTAAGGAATCTGCCTGTAAATGCAGGAGACTTGGGTTCGATCCCCAGGTCCAGGAAGATCCCACGTGCCACGGAGCAGCTAAGCCTGTGCACAGCTATTGAGCCTGTGTTCTAGAGCTAGAAAGCTGAGCCCACATGCTGCAACTGCTGAAGCCCAAACACTCTACAGCCTGCACTCCGCAGCAAGAGAGTAGCCCCTGCTTGCTGCAACTAGAGAAATGCCCATGCAGCGACGAAGACTCTGCACAGCCCAAAATAGGCAAATACAATTATTTAAAAAAAAATATTTTCTCCTCACTTCTTTTAATTTTATACCAGAATGTAAGAAAAATTTTGGGCCTAAAGTTAACAGTATAAAATATTCTAGTCTGGGAGCTGGGAGGTTGAGTTCCCCTCCTGGCTTTGACACTAATCAAGGGTCCCCTCTCGGGCCAGTTCTTCTTCGGCCCACAGTTCCTCGTTATTAAAAATAAAAGGTTGGGTTAAGAACTTTCCAGCTCAAAAATCACTTTATAGCAGGCACTATACTAAGCATTTTACAAGTGCTAGCTTATTTATATATATCTCTCTCTCAGAAAAGCGTTATGCTATATATAGGTGCTATTATTCTTCCCATTTTACAGATGAATAAACTGAGGTAAAGACATGAAATAATTTTCCCAAAGTTACAAAACTGGAAAATGGCACAGCTATGATTTATATATTTAGGGTACACCACAAAGCATGCAAGATCGTAGTTCCCTGATCAGGGCTCGAACCTGTGTCCCCTGCAAGGGAAACACAGAATCTTAACCCCTGGACTATCAGGGAAGTCCCACGTTGGTTTATCTATCTATCTATCTACCTACCTATCTGTCTATCTATCTATTTGTTGGCCAGTATAGCTGTGATTTAAACCCAGCCGTCTGGCTCCAGAGGATATGGTGTTACTCAGCTAGGCAGCATTTATAGAAAGCTTTTTTTTAGCGTTCCCGGTTCCCAGTCGCTGCCTGCCGTCCTCCTTTGTTCTCTGCTTGCGGCCTCGATCTCGCCAGGGAGCGTGTCCTTGCCAAAGGCATCCTCAGCTTGCTTTCACTTGAAAAGTGGATCCACATCGACCTTGGTGCGTGCGGGAGTCCTCAAACTTAGGTGAAATTTAGGACTTTGCTGGGATGCTGCGGACGCAGAAGCTCCCACCCAGGACCTGAGAGCGCGCGCGGAAAGGAACGGCAGAGCATCGCAGCGGAGCATTTCGGGACCATACCGGCCTCATCGGATTCCCTCCGCTTTTTCTGGCTGCGAGTCGGACACGACTGAAGTGACTTAGCAGCAGCCATAGCCCATCGTTGATCAAACATTCAGTATTGTAAAGTGCTTAGGCCCGTAAAAGTCACCAAGAAACTGACTTATGTTATTAATTGTGGTTCTTAGGCTTCACTTGGTCACTTTGGGACTTCAGCAAAAATTGAAAGAAAAAAAAAAAAAGGTAACAGAACCTTAAAGGAACACATGAGAGACGGCTGAGATAGGACAATGGTGAATTTCGGACCATACCGGCCTCATCGGATTCCCTCCGCTTTTTCTGGCTGCGAGTCGGACACGACTGAAGTGACTTAGCAGCAGCCATAGCCCATCGTTGATCAAACATTCAGTATTGTAAAGTGCTTAGGCCCGTAAAAGTCACCAAGAAACTGACTTATGTTATTAATTGTGGTTCTTAGGCTTCACTTGGTCACTTTGGGACTTCAGCAAAAATTGAAAGAAAAAAAAAAAAAGGTAACAGAACCTTAAAGGAACACATGAGAGACGGCTGAGATAGGACAATGGTGCCAGAGATATTAAAGCTGACCTGTCAGAAGACACTGTGTGCCTGAGTGCAGATGCCTTGGTTCCTGGCTTTGGAATACAATATGGCTTCCCTTCCCTGCATTATTTTCCTTACACCCAGCAGGCAAGTTTGGAAAGGTGAGACAGGGATTGTTTCTAGCGGGTCAGTCTGACACAAAGGACCTCTTTTCACTCTCCCAGCCCACCCTTTCCTGACTTCCCCATTTGCGTCGGATCAGAGATGGCATCACCAAGGACTCAACACTGGCAAACTGCTCCTAGTTCAGCCTCCATTTTGTCGCACAACCTCCTTAGAGCAGCGCCCATTTCCCTGTCAAAAGCCCACTGAAGAAAACGGCCTAAGTGTCTGAATAACAAGGAGAACCAACATCTTCCCCCAGAGTTCCTCAACTGACCAAGATCTTCAGTCAGACTCTCTGGATGGAGTTTAATGTTTATATATATATATATATATATATATATATTCAGTTACTTGGTTCTATTCTTGTTCCTTGGGTATTTTGTCTCTGGATCAAATTCAAATTTAAAACTTCATTCCAAGCCAATAAACACTGATTCAGCTCTTCATCCTGCAAGGCACAGTATTAAGGCTGTGCAGAGTACAGTCCCTGCACACAGGCTGCTTCAGTACTGAAAGAATTAGTGTGTGTTGACTGGAAAAGAAAAAGCACAACCTGAAAGTTGAGACTTGTATTTTATTCAGCAGGCATACTAAGGACTTGAGTTCCAGAGACAGGACTCTCAGATCACTCTGATATAACTGCTCCAAAGAAGCAAGGGGCATTGGGGGGGGGGGGGGCAGGGGGGAGCCAGGATATATAGGAGTTTTTGCAATAAAGACCTAGTTAGAACATCAGAAGTTTACTGTAAAGAAAACCGGGCATCTCAAACTAAAGAATCTAGTGCTCTTCTCTGTTTGAGAAGGTCCGAGAGTCTGGCCTCACTGAAACCATTCCTTTGCTATGCACCTCAGCTACCTGGGGCCAGTATCCTGTTTTCTCATCCTGAGATTCTTCCAGTGCACTGAGGGGGTGGGGCATGGTGGCTGCAGTGCCTGACTGCTGGATAGCCAGGAAGCCGGCCTCCTTCCTGAGTTCCCTCGGGGCTTATCATCATCCTACGGTTATAATATGATGGCTTGATGGCTGCGACATCTTTGCTTACTGACATTCTGGGCAATAATTTTCATTCACAGATGGGTGAAAATTTACTTGCAACCAGAAACATTAAGATTTTAAGCTTGACAGAATTTGAAAAGTAACTTGGTAAATGTACAATTTGTTGTTTAGTTGCTAAATTGTGTCCAATTTGTTGTGATGTCAAGGACTATAGCCTGCCAGACTCCTCTGTCCATGGGATTTTCCAGGCAAGAATGCTGGAGTGGGTTGCCATTTCCTTCTTGAAGGCATCTTCCCAAGCCAGAGATCAAACCTGAGTATCCTGCATTGCAGGTGAATTCTTTACCACTGAGGCCTAAATGTACAACTAGAAGTATAGATATGGGTTCAAACCCAACAAAGATGAAGAAGTGAGAAAGTAGGAGGGATATTCAAGTATGTCACTCACTCCAGTCTGGTGTGAGGATAGGGTAAGTGAAGGCAGAGTCTCAGAGTTAGGAGTGAAGTATACAAGGAGGCTGCTTGATATAAAGGTGAGAACAAAGATTTGAAGTTAAGACTTTGGTGTGATACCAGCTGTGCCACTTATTAGCTGTGTGATCATGGATAAACTAATCTTTCTGACCTCCAGTTCCTCATTTGCAGGATTAGAATAATAATTTCCATTCATTTATTTCACAAAGGTTTTATGGAAACCAACTAGGAACTATGTTAGGTGATAGAAATATGAGGAATCGTGTATTCATCAAATACTACCTTACTATTTATTGTTGGACCCTGAGTGCTGAAGAGAAAAAGCCATAAAACAGCATGAAACCATTAGAATGCGTCGTCACAGGTGAGAAGAAGGCTCAAGGTCAAGAATTCCAGAGATACTGGTGAAAATAGAGAAAAAGGAAGAAAACCATCAAGTACTGTAAGCTGAGAGTATTTCAAATTTGAGACTGGTCAACATGTCATTTGAGAACTTGAGTAAGATAAAGACCTAAAAATGTCCATTGTATTTAGAAATTTGGTAATAACTAACCATCTTATTTGTTGCAAGCTATTTCAAGGTATGGCAGTGTCAGAAGCTAAACTGAAGTTGATTAAGGAAGGAACTGGAGAAGGCAATGGCCCCACTCCAGTACTCCTGCCTGGAAAATCCCATGGATGGAGGAGCCTGGAAGGCTGCAGTCCATGGGGTCGCTGAGGGTCGGACATGACTGAGTGACTTCACTCTCACTTTTCACTTTCATCCATTGGAGAAGGAAATGGCAACCCACTCCAGTGTTCTTGCCTGGAGAATCCCAGGGACGGCGGAGCCTGGTGGGCTGCCATCTATGGGGTCGCACAGAGTTGGACACGACTGAAGCGACTTAGCAGCAGCAGCAAGGAAGGAATGAAAAGGTGCTTGCTCCTTGGAAGAAAAACTGGCAGACCTAAAGCAGAGACATCGCTCTACCAAAAATGGTCCATCTAGTCAAAGCTGCGGTTTTTCCAGTGGTCACGTACGGATGTGAGAGTTGGACTATAAAGAAAGCTGAGTGCTGAAGAATTGATGCTTCTCAACTGTGGAGAGTTGAGAAGACTCTTGAGAGTCCCTTGGACAGCGAGAGACTGAATAAGTCAATCCTAAAGGAAATCAGTCCTGAATATTCATTGGAAGACTGATGCTGAAGTTGAAGCTCCAAGACTTTGGCCACCTCATGCGAAGAACTGACTCATTGGAAAAGACCCTGATGCTGGAAAAGATTGAAGGCAGGAGGAAAAGGGGATGACAGAGGATGAGATGGTTGGATGGCATCACGGACTCAACGGACATGAGTTTGAGCAAGCTCTAGGAGTTAGTGATGGACAGGGAAGCCTGGAGTGCTGCAGTCCATGGGGTTGCAAAGATTTGGACATGACTGAATGAACTGAACTGACTGAAGCTGAAGCTCCAATATTTTGGTCACCTGATTTGAAGAGCCAACTCACTGGAAAAGACCCTGATGCTGGGAAAGATTGAGGACAGGAGAACAAGTGGGCAACAGAAGATGAGATGGTTACATAGCATCACTGACTCAATGGATATGACTGAGCAAACTCCAGGAGATAGTGGAGGACAGGTGAGCCTGGTCCCCTGCAATCCATAGGGTTGCGAAGAGTCAGACACAACTTAGCAACTGAACTGATTTTGACGATAACAAGGATGAACCAAGGAGCAGATGACCAACATGTGCTCGATGAAAAGGTCCTTGAGTTTGAGTCGGTCAAGAAACTGGGAACCGGGAGTACAGAAGCCCTAGTTGCACAACAGCACAGGGGATAAAAAAAAGTGGCCCTGAAGTGGAGATCATTCAAAGCGAGCTCATTAAAAGCACGGTTCTTCTATGGCTGTGGAAACTGTTAGAACATTGAAAACTCCCTTATTGCCAATTATACACGTATACGGAATTTTCATCGCAAAAGTAGTTATTTAGTAAGTAAAGTCACTCGTGTCCGACTCTTTGTGACCCCATGGACTGCAGCCCACCAGGCTCCTCAGTCCATGAGATTCTCCAAGCAAGAATACTGGAGTGGGTTGCCATTTCCTTCTCCAGGGGATCTTCCCAACCCAGGGATCAAACCCAGGTCTCCCGCATTGGGGGCAGACACTTTAACCTCTGAGCCAGCTCAGCCGCTCAGCTGTGTCTGATTCTTTGCGACCCATGAACCTCAGCACGCCAGGCCTCCCTGTCAATCACCAACTCCCGGAGTCCACCCAAACCCATGTCGATTGAGTGGGTGATGACATCCAACCATCTCATCCTCTGCCGTCCCCTTCTCCTCCTGCCCTCAATCTTTCCCAGCATCAGGGTCTTTTCAGATGAGTCAGCTCTTCTCATCAGGTGGCCAAAGTATTGGAGCTTCAGCTTCAACATCAGAATCACTATTTTCCTTTTAATAACTTTGCCGAGAGTAATTTAAATTGCTTGCCTTCTCCTCACCCCCCCACTCAACTTTCTCTACGCCTTGATGAACTGTCACACTTATTTTGAAGTTTGAGTTGGATTTAAATTGCTTGCCTTCTCCTCAACCCACCACTCACCTTTCTCTACTCCTTGATAAACTGTTACACTTATTTTGACACTTGGGTTGGCTTCCGACTTTTTATCTTTTGCATTTTCAGTGTTGTGAGTTATTTCCGAGAGTTTCTTCAACGTGAAGTCTTAAATCCGTCTCGCTTCCTCTCAACACCTCCGTGCTTTGGTCATGAGCAGTGGCTGTGGCTGGCCTATGGGTCCGGGTGCATGTTTCACAGCACCGAGCCACCAGCCAGCTCAGTGTGAATCAGTTCTTGTAGTTGTCTAAAATGTCTTTATTGGCAGAAAAGCCTGCTTTTCTGTCTCTTTGTAACTACAGTTTCCTTCTCCAGGTTCCATCCCTTGGTTGGGAAGATCTTCTGGAGAAGGAAATGGCACCCCACTCCAGCCCTCCTGCCTGGAGAATCCCATGGGCGGAGGAGCCTGGTGGGCTGCAGCCCATGGGGTCGCGAAGAGTCGGACACGACTGAGCGACTCCACTCACTTTCACTTTTAACTTAGTAACTAATTTTGACATTTTGGCCTGAATGCTACTCAAACTGACTGAGATTTTTATTATTATTATTACAGTTGATACTTGCCCTGTGCAGGTCCACTCGCACAGATTCCTCATTAAATGTGTCCTACACTCCCATGCCTCCTGCGTTGGCTGAATCTGCCGACGTGGAACAGAAGGTACTGTATCCAAAGTAGAAGACAGTCTTTCTCAACCAAAAGTGGTTTTCTGTTCCAAAAGCAACTCAAACTGAAGATGTCCACACACCTTTACCTCATTTTTCCTGCTTCCTGGACTGTCTCCCCACGGTTCCTCCTTCTAGGCAGGCTTAGGGCCCACGCTGTCTTGATTCTGCTGTTTCCTAGCCGCAGAACTTGATTTGCAGGTTCCTAACCAATTTCATTTCTAGCATCATCACTTCTTTGTTGCACTTTCCCCTTTCTTGGCCAGTTTCCTCTTTAGGCTGTCCATTTTTGTAAAACATCACATGGTTCCTCACTGGGAGGCAAGCAGGTGACACGACTACAACGCTTTGCTGTCTCGTGGCCTGAAGTGCTGAAGAAGTGAAATGGTCAGTGACTGAAAGAGTTCGACAGAAAGCTCGTGACACCCATCTGCTGTTTGCATAACGACTCAGGGGCTGCAGAGCTGGATGCAGAACCGGTACTTCATCCAGCTCCTCACGGGTAATCCACGGTGGTCACTGAGATATGAAGCGTGCTGATCGGGGACTGGTGTAGTTTAACTACAGTGTAGTAAAAACCTTGTGCAAAGTGAGAACCGGCACGCTGGATGATTATCTCTGTGGATACTGAGGTCACAAAGAACGATGGCAGGAGTTGAGTGGAGAGGAAGCTTGTGCTCCAGCAGCTCAGGTTTTCAAGTAATGAGAAGGAACATCCCAGGGGACTCGCAGGAAACAATCACACACAGAGGTAATGGACTGTGTATCCAGATGGCATCGGTCTGCAGGAGCTAGAGCTTTTCAGTCAGGGGTTGCCGCCCTACCTCCTGGCTCCGAGGCATGAGGCGTTAGGGATGAGAGAAACAGCAGCTTTTACTTGAGAGGGTTGCAGTGAGACTCCTCATCAGGGAGAAGTCAGGTCACTGTTTTAAGGAAAGAAACTCAATGCATCTGGAGCAGAGGCTGGGACAATAGAGGAACCATGTAATGAACGTCAATAACCGGCTATCAAGTTTTGAGAAGCAGGGACTCGGACGAGTGGGTGTGCAGATTCCTGCAGTGACTAAAGGAAACCGGTATGTGACATTGGATGTGGTCGGTCCTTACGGTTCCTAATGGCAGAGGGAAAGTGGCTCGGAAGTTACGGCTTTGAATGTTTGGCACACTGCTCTGGTGGCTTCAGTTACTTCACACTTCCATGGATGGAGTGGGGAAGGAGCTTGATGACCGCGAGGCAGAGGTTTTCTTGGTACAGACACAGCTCCGAGGAGGAGGCAAGGGAAGGAGTCTGGTGCGAGGGAGGCAGGAATACATGCACGCTCTCAGGAGCACACAAAGGAGCATGTCTGATGCAGGTGGGTTAGAAGTGAGATGGGGGTCGGCAGTGTTGCTAGGATCAGAGGTGTTTATAGTGAACCTGGAGTCCACTAAATCTTGAGAAATGGAGAATTTTATATTCTGGAGAATCTAGAACCTAAGAGTTTGTATTCACTCCAAGAGTAACTTAGGAGTTCTGAGGCATGGAGTGACATAACCAGTTACACTTCCGACATGGTTAGATATTTAGTCTTACAAGTGAGGATGAGACTGGCGGCAAGGAAAGGTCTTTGGATTTCCTCCCTGTTCGCCCTTAGAAGCATTTGCCGTACTTTACAGAGGTATGCTTATTTAATGCTAGCGTCCCGGTACAGTACACACTCAGGGGAGGCAGGGGCCCTGTCCCCCTGGTTCACTGCTCACACTGTGCATTTCACCCAGGGGCTGGCACGGCAGGCGAGTGACATGTTGAACTAAACAACCGGCATACGAGTGAGTAAACGAAAGGGACCACAGACGTGAGAGAAGCGAAGACCCAGACGAGAGATGCCACGGCGGGGGAAACGAGGGATGGCTTGAGCCACTTGAGAGAAACAGAGTCCATGGAAGTCAACAACTAAGCACAAATGGGGTTGGGAGAAGGGCAAGAGGAAGCAGAGCTGACGGCCATCTGAACTGTCAAACCAAATGGAACAGGGAACATCTCAAGACTGGTAACACCAGGGCTCCGCTAAGTGCTGGGCCTAAGAGCCTGACTGTGTATTACCTCACTCAATTCACAAACTAACCCTCGGAGGAAGGTGTAATTCTCACTTTACAAAAGCACATTTATAAGCAGTCGGCTCAATACCAGGAAGCATGTGTTCCCTGATAAGGTCACCAGGAAAGAACACTGATTAACGTGAGCTCCTTCTTAGGTTTGTTATTACTGATTTCTCTGTGGCCAAAGTCTGTGAACAATGACCCCATTTTAAAGACTCTTTGGGCCACAGCTATCACGTCTCTGCTGTGTGGTATGGGACTGTCGGTACTGGCTTATCCAACACATTGTAACACGCAAGTGAAGAGAAAACGCTCATCTGTCTGTCTTCCTGTTTAGAGTATTCACTAACCTGTACTTTTACTGTCCATTACATTTGACATGGAATTTCAAGTTCTGATTATAACTGTGGAAACAGAATGAATTATCACAGACATTATCGCCTGCCTTCCCCAAGCCCACCCCCTGCATCTTTCTAGAGGAGCTCCCACTGATAGTGGTGTCCACTCTCCACGTGGCCATGTGCTTCGGGAAGGTGAGCTCCAGCCGCACCCCAGAGTGAGTCATACCTGAGCCATGGGAACGCGATTAAACCCTATCAAGGTAAACAACTGTGCATAGATGTCCAAGGGGAGAGCAGGAAGACAGAAAGAACCTGGATCCTTGATCAAAGGCCTGGGAAATGCAATTTGCTCTTTTTAAAGATGATTGATGAACAGACTAACAAACAGACTGCACACTTGCGAGTGTTTTGACTGAGGGAGAGGTAGTGGTTAGAGAAGTATTAGACATCTCAACATCTTTCTTTCAAGCTTGGTAATTTCTTTCGAAAGAACGCATGCAGTGTATTAAGATGGCACACAGAGTATACAACGCTTCCTTTGGAAGGTCTCCAGAATCTATTGTAACATTCACTTAATTTGACATTGTACAAGGTTGTGTCCTAATTTCCCCAGCAAATTCTAATTTTCTCAAATCTAACAAGAATGAAGGCAGGAGAAGGGGACAGTAGAGGATGTGATGGTGGGTGGCATGACTGGTTCACGGGATATGAGTCTGAGCAAACTCCAGGAGACGTGAAGAGACAGGAAGCCTGGCATACGCAGCCCATGGGGTCGCAGAGAGCCAGACACGATTGATGACTGAACACCAGCAAAACAAGAGCGATGACCTCTCCACGATCCACTACAAACCTTCACATACATGAAAAAGGCACACACATACACTTCTTATACTTTGGGGCGGCTGCTGCCGCTGCTGCTGCTGCATCGCTTCAGTCGTGTCCGGCTCTGTGCGACCCCATAGACGGCAGCCCACCAGGCTCCGCCGTCCCTGGGATTCTCCAGACAAGAACACTGGAGTGGGTTGCCATTTCCTTCTCCAATGCGTTAAAGTGAAAAGTGAAAGTGAAGTCGCTCAGTCATGTCCGACTCTTTGTGACCCCATGGACTGCAGCCAACCAGGCTCCTCCGTCCATGGGATTTTTCAGGCAAGAGTGTTGGTGTGGGGTGCCATTGCCTTCTCCACTTTGGGGTAACACAATGTTAATAAATATAACTAGTAAGTATAAAGGTAAAAATCCAGCTTTTACTTGTTTGTTGTTAAAAGAATACAATTAAGAAGCTTCAATTGGAGATATAAGAATATAGTTACTCAAAACTACCATGAAGTTCACAAGTCTATAAATCTTCATGTATTTAGAAAAGTTTAGAAGTAAACACTCTTGTGGTCCATGGAACAAGCTATTCACAGTAGAGAGCGAATACTAAGACCAACGCCACGTAAGTTTCAGCCTCGTGCTTCGCAGAAACCCAGCTGTCCCACGCCACATCCCAGATCCATCTGCTGGCAACCTAGGAGAGAAATGTGCAGAAGGCCCGCTTCAGATCAGACACGCACGAAGCGACTCCCTAACCCACGGAAGTCTGGTTTCCTCAGAAGCTGCATCACTCACTGTCTTAGGAGGTTTTATTTTAAAGTAATTTGTCCAATTTTCCCTTTGCTGAAGACCTAACAGCGATGCTTCCTGGGCCCATCTTCTCTTTTCTGGAGAGGGTAAGTTGTCTGGCACAGAGAGACGGAGCTGAGCAGGGCGTGTCCCGGGCAGCATAGGAAGCACACCCAGTGCTACTCTGCATCACACGCCACAGTAAGGCTTTATCCTTCCCACCGTAGATTTGCAACCACAAGTTTGTTAGGGTCTTGAAATGAAGAAATGGTACTGATTCTATAAGCGGGCTGTTAGAGAAATCCTAACTCCTTTGCTTCATGTATAAAGCCACACAAAATCTGATTTTTCTGTGGTGAGCATCTCCCATCAGGAGGTTGAGTCTGCTTTTCCACCCCATGGATATGAACTGACCTTGGGACTTGCAAAATAACATGACACTGTGCTGCTTCCGAGAGAGGCCTTAGGAGCCTGCTCTCACCTGGAATGCTGCGAGGAGCCCTGTGTAAGGACCCCACTCCTCTTCTGGAGGACGATGGCTTCTGTGCAGGGGAGCCAGTGGTCACGACTGTGAGCAAGGCTGTCTGGGACCTCCGGGCCAGCTGCATCACCCAGCCCATCCAGACTGAGCCAGCCCACAGGACGACAGGCAAGCACGGGACTGGTGTCGTGAGCTGCTCGCTTCTGGGGCGGGGCTGCCTAAACACACCCCAGACTCTCTGGTTACCAGTCGAGCCCGTGTTGTCTCTGCGCTCTGTGCTTTCTCTGCTGGGACTTTCTGCCTGATCTTTATCATGTCTGGTTCCTTGTTGTTCAGGCCTCAGAGGATGACCTCCCCTTCTCGAGGCCACCCCGAGGGGCCACCTGTCCACCTGGAAGCTCCCCATCCCCTAAGTGTGCAGGTGGGTGTGGCAGACCTCTCTCCTCCCTGGGAGCCTGGCGACTGTCCTGTGGGTGGCAGCCTTCCCTGGGGCCAAGTCCTCCTGCCATGCTCCCACGTAGAGGTACTTACATTGATTGCCTGACCCGTCTTTTGAATAAACAATACTTTATAATGAACTTATAACGGTGGTACCCAAATTCTTTGACTGATGACAATATGCGGTCTGCTAACTCAAGTGACAAATGAGAAAAGACTCTGTCGTCATATTTGATATCTTGAAGACTTTCCTTTAAAAAAATTAAAGATATTTTAATTTACAAATTTTAAATAAAAATTGAAGTAGAAAATGTGTCTAATTAATATCTGAAGCTTTTGGAAAGATACACCTATCTAACCAAATGATATTAAATGGTTGATATGCTTATCAATTTATTTCAATAACAATTTTGAAAAATAAGTTTGGTTTTAAAATTATGTTCAATTGCTCTTCACTAGCAATCCTTAAGCTTAAAGTTTTCCTTTACTAGATTACTCTGCCAAACATTTATTAGGGAGACACAAGACTTTTTTTTTTTTTTTTTCCACTCGGCCTGTGGAATCTTAGCTCCTGGACCAGGAACTAAACTCACACCCCCTGCACTGGAAGCACAGAGCCTCAACCACTGGGCCTCCACGGAAGTCCCTCACCCTGTCTTCTTGTCTCCCTCAGTTAAAGGCCACTTCTTTCTAACCCTGTCCCTGTGGCTGCTCACTCTACTGCTTTTTCCTGTGACCTCCAGAAGAGTAATCTGGAAGTCAAAGACTGCTCATCGTGTCTGTCACTGAATTAATATACAGCTGGGCGTGGGGAGACAGATGTGGGCCATGGAGCCCTGCATTTTTCTGCAGACCACAGCTGACAGGGCCAGCTGGTGAGCCGGGGCCACCTGCCTTTAACTGACTCAGACCAATGACAAACTAACCAATGTTCCAGGTTCTGATGATAACAAAAGGATGCCTACCTGATAATTTTACAGGCAAATAAAACCAAACAAATTACCCATTTTTTGGATGTGCTTCCCTTCTAGAAGGCTTTTGGATCTGAACTGGGTCTAGAAGCATTTGGTTCCCTCAGGCATTTAGCTCAATCTTTTGGACACTTAGCAACATCCGTTCTCTCTTCTGTTTGCCTAAGAGATCCCAGGCTTCTCTATTGATACATATATGTTCCATTTTAACAATTAATGAATAGTTGCTATAGGAAGATACCCACAAGCTCCAGCAGTGTATATTATTTCTGTGTCTAGAATGGTGATAATGTTCCTTAAACACAAAGGAAAATCCCTAGCCTCTTTGTGACCCCAGCCTTCCCCCTACATATCCAATAAGCTGTTCCAAGCCACTTATGCTGAATGCAATTCTATAAATGATCACATGTAAATACAACTTGAAATTCTGCTATACCCAATAAACTTAAACTCAGTCAATGTCATTGGGCCAAGTGAGAGACACCCCAAAATGCTTGCTGTTACACCCCAGGGTTAATAATTATTGCATTGAGTTGAACTTATTTCCAAGTTATGAGCCATAATATACTTTCTGAATATTATTTGGTTATTATTACTTCAGTTTAGAAATGTATCTATGTCTTTGGTGGTGGAGGTGGGGGAAATGGGTTTCCTAAATATTCTTCTGTATTAACATATTCACTTAAGAATTAACTGATACAATTCAGTTCCATTCCGTTCAGTCGCTCAGTCGTGTCAGACTCATTGTGACCCCATGAATCGCAGCATGCCAGGCCTCCCTGTCCATCATCAACTCCCGGAGTTCACTCAGACTCACATCCATCAAGTCAGTGATGCCATCCAGCCATCTCATCCTCTGTCATCCCCTTCTCCTCCTGCCCCCAATCCCTCCCAGCATCAGAGTCTTTTCCAATGAGTCAACTCTTCGTATGAGGTGGCCAAGGTACTGGAGTTTCAGCTTTAGCATCATTCCTTCCGAAGAACATCCAGGGCTGATCTCCTTCAGAATGGACTGGTTGGAGCTCCTTGCAGTCCAAGGGACTCTCAAGAGTCTTCTCCAACACCACACTTCAAAAGCATCAATTCTTCGGTGCTCAGCCTTCTTCACAGTCCAACTCTCACATCCATACATGACCACAGGAAAAACCATAGCCTTGACTAGACGGACCTTAGTCGGCAAAGTAATGTCTCTGCTTTTGAATATACTATCTAGGTTGGTCATAACTTTTCTTCCAAGGAGTAAGCGCCTTTTAATTTCATGGCTGCAGTCACCATCTGCAGTGATTTTGGAGCCCAAAAAAACAAAGTCTGACACTGTTTCTACTGTTTCCCCATCTATTTCCCATGAAGTGATGGGGCCAGATGCCATGATCTTCGTTTTCTGAATGTTGAGCTTGAAGCCAACTTTTTCACTCTCCTCTTTCACTTTCAACAAGAGGCTTTTTAGTTCCTCTTCACTTTCTGCCATAAGGGTGGTGTCATCTGCATATCTGAGGTTATTGATATTTCTTCCAGCAATTTTGATTCCAGCTTGTTTTTCTTCCAGCCCAGCGTTTCTCATGATGTACTCTGCATAGAAGTTAAATAAGCAGGGTGACAATATACAGCCTTGACGTACTCCTTTTCCTATTTGGAACCAGTCTGTTGTTCCATGTCCAGTTCTAACTGTTGCTTCCTGACCTGCATACAGACTTCTCAAGAGGCAGGTCAGGTGGTCTGGTATTCCCATCTCTCTCAGAATTTTCCACAGTTTATTGTGATCCACACAGTCAAAGGCTTTGGCATAGTCAATAAAGCAGAAATAGATGTTTTTCTGGAACTCTCTTGCTTTTTCCATGATGCAGCAGATGTTGGCAATTTGATCTCTGGTTCCTCTGCCTTTTCTAAAACCAGCTTGAACATATGGAAGTTCACGGTTCACGTATTGCTGAAGTCTGGCTTGGAGAATTTTGAGCATTGCTTTATGAGCGTGTGAGATGAATGCAATTGTGCGGTAGTTTGAGCATTCTTTGGCATTGCCTTTCTTTGGAATTGGAATGAAAACTGACCTTTTCCAGTCCTGTGGCCACTGCTGAGTTGTGCAAATTTGCTGGCATATTGAGTGTAGCACTTTCAAAGCATCATCTTTCAGGATTTGAAACAGCTCAACTGGAATTCCATCACCTCCACTAGCTTTGTTCATAGTGATGCTTCCTAAGTCCCAGGGGATGTAAATCAAGGAAATGGCAACCCAGTGCAGATTCTTGCCTGGAGAATCCCACAGACAGAGAAGCCTGGAGAGCTATAGTCCATGGGGTTGCAAACAGTTGGACATGACTAAACGACTGAGCACACTTTATACAAAAGAAACTAAATGTATGCTTTCTTCCCAATAGCTAGCTTACATCAGTTGTTACTAAAGGAATGCATTTGCAAATTTGAGGCGGGGGAGGTAATGTTAAACAAAAAGTACTCTTGGAGGGGGATTAGGGCAGTATAGAATCCCACAGAGGGAATCTGGTCGTCAGAAATCTCCTGGGTGTCTGATGCCCAAAGGTGAAAAGGGGATTCAGCCAAGGTGTCTCCTTAAACAAACATTCTGTAATTTGAAAGTTTTTAATTTGGCCCTTTATTAGGAAAGATGGTGAAGAGGATTCTTTCCATCTGAATAATGCAGCCTTCAGACACAAACACTAGTGTAATTAGTATTGTATTACAGTATTAACTCTGTAAAATTGAAGGAGCTTTGTTGGATTAGCCTGAAAACATGTGTCCAAGTTTCAAACAACTGTCTTAAATGAACTTCAGATTCCAGCTTGATTAATGAGGAAAATCTACACCTAAGCTGGGGATTGCCTGTTCTTAGGATGTTTAGTATAGTCATGAATCAGTTTTTCCCACATATTCAACATGGGTTTTATTTTTATTCATTCCTTCAAATATGGAAGGAACACAGAACCTGCAGGATAAATAATTTATGGATAAATGTTAAATGAAATAAAAAAAATTCTTT
Organism: Aepyceros melampus; assembly: GCA_006408695.1. Classification (NCBI taxonomy): domain Eukaryota; kingdom Metazoa; phylum Chordata; class Mammalia; order Artiodactyla; family Bovidae; genus Aepyceros; species Aepyceros melampus. The sequence continues at coordinate 331,074 of SJXQ01007109.1, read as the reverse complement.
TTGATTTAGCTTTAATCATAGCATCAACATGAAGATTATTCAGAATGACTACAAGTACTTTCAGAGACAAATGCTACAAAGAAATCAGTCAGAGTAACTATACGGCTGTAAATCTTAACATGATTTATTAAATCCCCCAAATTAAGATATTGCTATCATATATACCTATCAACCTACCGTTAGTATCTGTTGGACTTTTGATTCTACTGAGTGAGCCTGGAATTTTTTCAATGGCTCCATTCTATACGAATTCGCAAACTTCAGTTTTGCCAGGGCACTCTTCCACTCTTTACCTAGATCAGCAATTGAGTCATCAAATGGAGGCTCTACGTACTGAACATCATGAACCGATTCTCTCAGTCTTTCTCTTAAAATCTGTGCATACTGAAAGGAGGAGAGAGACAGAGATTACTATTTAAATTCCACAATGAAATTTCAGCTCTAAGGACCCTGGGGCAGTGGGACAGGGCTGACACAAAGCTTGGAAATCTATTATAATAGACTTCTATGATTATGTGGTTGCTAAATCCTAGAGTCAATCCTATCAACTTGGACAAGGAAAAAAAAAATAACTATCATCTATCCATCTATAAACACAAAAACACACAATCACAAATTTGAATGCATAGATTTAGAACATCCATGAAAAGTGCAGAACTAGAAACAAGAGTGGCCTTTGAGAGGGCAGTTGAGTGGCTGACAGAGAGGTATGTAAGGGAACCTCTCACGTTCCCTACTCTGGCATTGGGGCTGTCCTGGTGGCTCAGGGGGTAAAGCATCTGCCCACAGTGTGGGAGACTCAGGTTCAACTCCTGGGCTGGGAAGATCCCCTGGAGAAGGGAACGGCAACCCACTCTAGTACCCTTGCTGGGAAATCCCATGGACAGAGAAGTCTGGTAGGCTACAGTCCATGGGGTCACAGAGTCGGACACGACTGAGTGACTTCACTTTCACTTTTCACTCTGACATTATGAAAATATTATCCTTTATTGCCTTCTTATAATTATCTTTGAATAAATAATACAATTATTTGTTAATTCATGTTTTAATTGAAAAGATAACAAAAGTGGTATATTTGGTATATATGTCATTCCATGCTTTTGACATTCAACATTTATTTGATAACATTCAACCTGCCTTAAAGAACTATTTATTTAGTGGCTACTATGGTTAAGTATGGGGTTCCCAGGTGGCACTGATGGTAAAGAACCTGCCTGCCAATGCAGGAGATGTAAGAAACACGGGTTCTATCCCTGGGATGGGAAGATCTCCTGGAGAAGATCTACTGGAATGGCTACCAACTCCAATATTCTTGCCTGGGATATCCCATGGGCAGAGGAGCCTGGTGGGCTACAGTCCATAGGGTCACAAAGAGTTGGACACGACTGAGCAATTAACAGTTTTACTTCAGTTAAGAGTGGAGGCTTCCCAGGTGGTGCTAGCAGTAAAGAACCTGCCTGCAGATGCAGGAAACATGAGATGTGGGTTCGATCCCTGGGTTGGGAAGAGTTGAACACAACTGAAGTGACTTAGCATGCACACACAGTTAAGTACTCTATGCTCTGAAGTTACAGTGGTGAACTTCATGCTAACAACCAGAATTGTTTTACTTGTATTAACTCATAATAAAAAGAGTCTGCATACATGGAGTTATCCTTCTAGTAGAAAAGGAAGTGAAGTCATTCAGTCGTGTCTGACTCTTTGCGACACCATGGACTGTAGCCTGCCAGGCTCTTCCGTCCTGAGATTTTCCAGGCAAGATACTGGAGTGGGTTGCCATTTCCTTCTCCAAAATAGTGGTAATTGCTACACAAATAAAATCATATGACTTGATAGAAACTCACCATGAGGGTCTAATTTGGACTGAATAATTGGAAAAGTCTCCTCTAAAATAAAGTTTGGGCTGATGTCTAAAAGGAATGGGAAATAGGCAGGACAAAGTACTTAATATGTTTTGAGAATGAACATGTGTTTGGCATGTATGAATTATATAGAGTGGGGAAAACAGAAGTAATAGAATAAGGTTTAGAAGGCATCATGTAGGACTAAGCAGAATTTGAAAGGGAAGTTGAAAACTCACTCCTAGAACAATGAGGAACCACTGAAGGATTTGAACAGGCAAATGGAATTTATTTCAGGGATGCCTGTTTATTCCAGGAATGCAAGGATGGCTCAGATAATCTCAATGATGTGATAACTCACCTTGTGCCAGACATCCTAGAGTGCAAAGTGGGCCTTAGGATGCATGACTATGAACAAAGCTACTGGAGGTGATGGAATTCCAGCTAAACTATTTCAAATCCTAAAAGATGATGCTGTTCAAGTGCTACATTCAATATACCAGCACATTTGGAAAACTCAGCAGTGGCCACAGAACTGGAAAAGATCAGTTTTCATTCCAATTCCAAAAAAGGCAATGTCAACAAATGTTCTAACTACTGCACAATTGCACTCATTGATACTTTGAGCAAGTTCAGTTCAGTTCAGTCGCTCAGTCGTGTCCGACTCTGTGACCCCATGAATCGCAGCATGCCAGGCTTCCCTGTCCATCACCAACTCCCGGAGTTCACTCAGACTCACGTCCATCGAGTCCGTGATGCCATCCAGCCATCTCATCCTCTGTCATCCCCTTCTCCTCCTGCCCCAAATCCCTCCCAGCATCAGGGTCTTTTCCAATGAGTCAACTCTTCACATGAGGTGGCCAAAGTACTGGAGCTTCAGTTTTAGCATCATTCCTTCCAAAGAAATCCCAGGGTTGATCTCCTTCACAATGGACTGGTTGGATCTCCTTGCAGTCCAAGGGACTCTCAAGAGTCTTCTCCAACACCACAGTTCAAAAGCATCAATTCTTCTGCGCTCAGCCTTCTTCACAGTCCAACTCTCACATCCATACATGACCACAGGAAAAACCATAGCCTTGACTAGACGGACCTTAGTCGGCAAAGTAATGTCTCTGCTTTTGAATATACTATCTAGGTTGGTCATAACTTTTCTTCCAAGGAGTAAGCGTCTTTTATGGCTGCAGTCACCATCTGCAGTGATTTTGGAGCCCAAAAAAATAAAGTTTGACACTGTTTCTACTGTTTCCCCATCTATTTTCCATGAAGTAATGGGACCAGATGCCATGATCTTCGTTTTCTGAATGTTTGAGCAAAGTAACAGTCAAAATTCTCCAAGCTAGGCTTCAACAGTATGTGAACCAAGAACTTCAGATGTTCAAGCTGGATTTAGAAAAGGTAGAGGAACCAGAGATCAAATTGCCAACATCCTCTCCATCATTGAAAAAGCAAGAGAATTCCAGAAAAACATCTACTTCTGCTTCACTAACTAGGCTAAAGCCTTCGAATGTGTGAATCACAACAAACTAGAAAACTTTTCAAGAGATGGGAATATCAGACCACCTTACCTGCCTCCTAAGAAATTTGTATGCAGGTCAAGAAGCAAGTTAGAACCAGACACAGAACAACAGACTGGCTCAAAACTAGGAAAGGATTATGCTAAGGCTGCACATCGTCACCCTGCTTATTTAACCTACAGGCAGAGCACATCATGCAAGATACTGGGCTACATGAAGCACACGCTGGAATCAAGATTGCTGGGAGAAACAGCAATAACCTCAGATATGCAGATGACATTACCCTTATGGCAGAAAGCTAAGAGGAACTAAAGAGCGTCTTGATTAAAGTGAAAGAGAGAGTGAAAAGCTGGCTTAAAACTCAACATTGAAAAAACTAAGATCATGGCACCCAGTCTCATCACTTCACAGCAAACAGACAGGGAAACAATGGAAACAGTGTCAGACTTTATTTTTCTGGGCTCCAAAATCACTGTAGATGGGGACTGTAGCCATGAAATTAAAAGATGCTTGCTCCTTGCAAGAAAACAAACCTAGATATCATATTAAAAGGCAAAGACATTACTTTGCTGACAAAGGTCCATCTAGTCAAAGCTATGGTTTTCCCAGTAGTCATGTATGGATGTGAGAACTGGACCATAAAGAAAGCTGAGCAGTGAAGAAGTAATGCTTTTAAACTGTGGGGCTGAAGAAGACTCGAGTCCCTTGGACTGCAAGGAGTTCAAACAAGTCAATCCTAAAGAAAATTAGTCCTGAATCTTCTTTAGAACTAATGCTGAAGCTAAAGGTCTAATTAAAAGACACTTATTCCTTGGAAGGAAAGTTATGACCAACCTAGATAGCATATTAAAAAGCAGAGACATTACTTTGTCAACAAAGGTCCATCTAATCAAGGCTATGGTTTTTCCAGTGGTCATGTATGGATGTGAGAGTTGGACTATACAGAGAGCTAAGCACCGAAGAATTGATGCTTCTGAACTATAGTGTTGGAGAAGACTCTTGAGACTCCTTTGGACTGCAAGGAGATCAAACCAGTCCATCCTAAAGGAGATCAGTCCTGGGTGTTCATTTGAAGGACTGATGTTGAAGCAGAAACTACAATACTTTGGCCACCTGATGCAAAGAGCTGACTCATCTGAAAAGACCCTGATGGTGGGAAAGACTGAGGGCAGAAGAAGGGGATGACATGGTTGGGTGGCATCACCAACTCAATGGACATGGCTTTGGGTGGACTCCGGGAGTTGGGTGATGGACAGGGTGGCCTGGTGTGCTGCAGTTCATGGTGTCGCAAAGAGTCGGACCCAACTGAGTGACTGAACTGAACTGAAAGCTCTAATACTTTGGCCACCTGAGGCAAAGACTGACTCACTGGGAAAGACCCTGATGCTGGGAAAGATTGAAGGCAGGAGAAGGGGATGACAGAGGATGAGATGGCATTACCAACTTGATAGACATGAGTTTGAGCAAGCTCCAGGAGTTGATGATGGACAAGAAGTCTGAGGTGCTGCAGTCCATGGAGTTGTAAAGAGTCAGACAGGACTGAGTGACTGAACTGACTGACTGAAGCATGGCTTAACATCTGCAAAGCAATATGACGCAGAAAAAGCTTTTGACAAAAATTAATGCCCACTTATGATTAAAAAAAAAAAAAAACTCTGAACAAAGTAGTTATATAGGGAATATACCTCAACATAATAAAGGCTCTATCTCTACATCAAAAGCCTATAGCTAACAGCATACTCATAAAAATACTCATATATTATTTTTTTTAAGTACTGTTCAATTCAGTTTGCAAATATTTTATTGGGGATTTTTCTATCTATGTTCATCAGGAACACTGGCCTGTAATTTTCTTACGGTAAACTTGGCTGGTTTTGTATTAGGGTAATGCTGGCCTTGAAAATTAGTTTGGAAGTATTCCTTTCTCTTCTATTTTTTGGAAGAGTTTGATAAGGACTGGAATTAATCCTTTTAATATTTGGTAGACCCCACCAGTGAGGCCATCTGGTCCTAGTGTTTTGTTTAAGGGAGGTTTTTGATTACTGATTCCATCTCCTCACTAGTAATCTGTGAATTCAGATTTTCTCTTTCTTCATGATTCAGTCTTGGAAGTTGTATGTTACTAGGAATTTATTCATTTCTTCTAGGCTGCCCGATCAATTGGCACAGTGATTTCTTACAATCTTTTGTATTTCTGTTATATCAATTTTAATTTGTTCTCTTTAATTTCTAATTTTACTTACTTGAGTTTTCTCTGAAGTCTTGGTCAATTAGTCCCCTCTCCTCACCAGGGACTACAAAGATAATAAGTTTTGCCTCAAATTTTCCCATAGATCACTGATGTCTAGCATTTTTTTTTTTTTTTTTTTGTTTTTTACTGCTANAACCTCATTCCATAGTTCATCAGGCACTCTATCTATCAGATCTAGACCCTTAAATCTATTTCTCACTTCCACTGTATAATCATAAGGGATTTGATTTAGGTCATACCTGAATGGTCTAGTGGTGTTGCCCACTTTCTTCAATTTAAGTCTGAATTTGGCAATCAGGAGTTCATGATCTGAGCCACAGTCAGCTCCCGGTCTTGTCTTTGTTGACTGTATAGAGCTTCTCCATCTTTGGCTGCAAAGAATATAATCAATCTGATTTCGGTGTTGACCATCTGGTGATGTCCATGTGTAGAGTCTTCTCTTGTGTTGTTGGAAGAGGGTGTTTGCTATGACCAGTGCATTTTCTTGGCAAAACTCTATTAGTCTTTGGCCTGCTTCATTCCGCATTCCGAGGCCAAATTTGCCTGTTACTCCAGGTGTTTCTTGACTTCCTACTTTTGCATTCCAGTCCCCTATAATGAAAAGGACATCTTTTTGGGGTGTTAGTTCTAAAAGATCTTGTAGGTCTTCATAAAACCGTTCAACTTCAGTTTCTTCAGTGTTACTGGTTGGGGCATAGATTTGGATAACTGTGATATTGAATGGCTTGCCTTGGAGACGAACAGAGATCATTCTGTCATTTTTGAGATTGCATCCAAGTACTGCATTTCGGACTTTTTTGTTGACCATGATGGCTACTCCATTTCTTCTGAGGGATTCCTGCCCGCAGTAGTAGATATAATAGTCATCTGAGTTAAATTCATCCATTCCAGTCCATTTTAGTTTGCTGATTCCTAGAATGTCGACGTTCACCCTTGCCATCTCTTGTTTGACCACTTCCAATTTGCCTTGATTCATGGACCTGACATTCCAGGTTCCTATGCAATACTGCTCTTTACAGCATCGGATCTTGCTTCTCTCACCAGTCACATCCATAACTGGGTATTGTTTTTGCTTTGGCTCCATCCCTTCATTCTGTCTTGAGTTATTTCTCCACTGATCTCCAGTAGCATATTGGGCACCTAATGACCTAGGGAGTTTCTCTTTTGGTATCCTATCATTTTGCCTTTTCATACTGTTCATGGTTTTTCCAGTTGTCATGTATGGATGTGAGAGTTGGACCATAAAGAAGGCTGAACACTTAAGAATTGATGCTTTTCAATTGTGGTGTTGGAGAAGATTCTTGAAAGTCCCTTGGACAGCAAGCAGATCCAACCAGTCAATCTTAGGGAAATCAGTTCTGAATATTCATTGGAAGGACTGATGCTAAAGCTGAAGCTCCAATACTTTGGTCACCTAATGCAAAGAGCAGCCAACTCATTGGAAAAGACCCTGATGCTGGGAAAGATTGAAGGCAGAAGGCGAAGGGGATGACAGAGGATGAGATAGTTGGATGGCATCACCAACTCGATGGACATGAGTTTGAGCAAGTTCTGGGAGATGGTAAAGGACAGGGAAGTCTGGTGTGCTACAGTCCATGGGTCACAAAGAGTCAGACATGACTTATCAACTGAAAAATGAACAACGAACAACAAGCACTGCCTTGTAGATAATCAGCTGCATTAAAAAATGACCAAATGCTTTACAATCTACAATCAATTTGCTGATTATCAAAACACCATACTTTATAATCTATGTAATTTATGGTGTAATATTTAAAATTGTTCTAGTGTTTGCAAAATACTTTAAAGTTTACAAAATATTCATTCATCCCAGAAACACTTATTGAGCCTCTGGTGTGTGCCAAGCATGTTTTAGACACCTGGAGTCAAATGCTTCAAAGTAGTTAAGACCATTTCTGTGGTGGTCATGTCCTTCAAAAGCTACCCCATTTTGAATTATTTGATTTTTTAAAGTATTTGTTTAATTTTTAAAAATTTGGGCCACCCTGCGAGGCAAGTGGGACATTTGTTCCCTGACCAGGAATTGAACCCATGCCCCCTTGCAGTGGAAGCATAGAGTTTTATCTACTGGATGCCAGGGAAGTCACAAATTATTTTATAAAGAACAAATCCTATATTAATAAACCAGTTATCACTGACAAACACACTGCTGTCTACACATTACTTTGTTATTTAGTGAGCTCAGTACCTTACAGTATGCAAGAGACTTTGCCTCTTATAAATAATTTGATTATTCAAAAGCATACAGCAATTTACATCTTCCCAATTATAAAGCATTTTACAGTTTTAAGAGCACTTGATGATTACAAAACAATTCAACTTGTATGGATCGCTTCACATTAAAGAAAAAAAAATTGCCTTTAGAAAACCTCTGTAATGTTTACCGAGTATATTGCAGTACACAGAACTTTTTTTTTTTTTAATTTTTGGCTGCACCATGTGGCCTGTGGGATCTTAGTTCCCAGACCAGGGATCGAACTTGCACCTCCTGCATTGGAAGCACAGGGTCTTAACCACTGGACCACCAGGGACGTCCCTTAGAACTTCTTGCTGTTTACAGAACATACAAAGCACTTTAACATTTACAAAGATTCTACTAGGTACATAGGATACAGCATAGATAAACACTGGGTGGTTTACAAAGTATTTCATAACAGATAACAATATTCTGTCTACAAAATACCTTAGCAGAGTACATTACTGCAAAGTGATTTTTCATTTTACAAAGTACATATGTCAATAATCCTTTTGTATTGCTCACAAAGAAGTTGCCATTCACAAAGGGCCTTATTTCTGAAACGGAGTGGGACTCAATGGTCATTCCCCACGATGTCCTGTGACTGCCTTTTGTCTCTGGAAAAAACTTTCACCAAAGAATAAGTTTAATCAGAAAATGAGAAAATGCAGAAGCTAATAAAAGCAGTCAAATAGGACAAAACAATAATGGTTTAGTCATTAAGCAAAGTCAAGGATTTCAGTTCCTACTCAAGGGCTTTAGACAACATTCTAAGCCATATTCTGTGAACTGTCTTACAGATACTAAAACCCCCACCAAGTGGACGAAGTTAACTACACGATGACCAGACTATGGCCAGACCTCAGCTGCCATGATTCCAAGAATAGACCTCAAGAAAATGGGAGCAAACTGCCCCTGGAACCGAAGATTAATTGTACTTGAAAGAATCAAGATGATGCTGGTCCGATCATGACAACCAATTTCAAGATGACTATCAGAAGACTTCTCTGGTGGTACAGTAGGCAAGAATCCACCTGCCAATGCTGAAGATTCCACATGCTGTGGAGCAAGCAAGCCTGTGCACCACAACTGCTGAACCTGTGTGCCTAGATCTGTGTTCCAAATCAAAAGAAGCCACCACAAGGAAGAGTAGCACCCACTCGCCGCAACTAGAGAAAGCCCGTGCAAAGCAACGGAGACCCACACAACCAAAAATAAATAAATAAATGTAGTGTTTAAAAAAAAAAAAAAACCTAAAAAAAAAAAAAAAGACTGTCAGAGCTGACTGTGTTTTTCTGCATGCAGCCCCCTCCCTCAATCTATAAAAGCTCTTGCCTGCAGATTGTTGAGAGGGAGGGGGACAGGAGTTTAGCCTCCCCCTACTCCCAGTTGCCAGCATGCAAAATAAAGCCAACTTTACTTTTTTATCGGCTTTTGAGCAGCAAGCAGCCAGACCCCACTTTCAGTTACATTTCTACCTACAGACACATGAAAACAGAACAGTAACTTGATGATAAATAGGACTTCTCTTTTGCTCAAACGGGAAAGAATCTGCCTACAATGCAGGAGACCAGGGTTCGATCCCTGGGTCAGGAAGATCCTCTGGAGAAGGGAATGGCAATCCATTCCAGTATTCTTGCCTGGAGAATCCTGTAGATAAGAGAAGCCTGGCAAGCTACAGTCTGTGCTGTTGCAAAGAGATGGATATGACTGAGCGACTCACGCACACAACTTGATGACAGCAAAAATTTCCAAAACACTTAAACAGACACGGTGCTGAGGCTGGGATTAGGCAAGCAACCAGAGAGATGTCCCTGCCCCATTGGAACTGATACCAACTTCAAGGAGATCCAACCAGTCCATTCTGAAGGATATCAGCCTGGGATTTCTTTGGAAGGAACGATGCTAAAGCTGAAACTCCAGTACTTTGGCCACCTTGTGCGAAGAGTTGACTCATTGGAAAAGACTCTGATGCTGGGAGGGATTGGGGGCAGGAGGAGAAGGGGATGACAGAGGATGAGATGGCTGGATGGCATCACTGACTCGATGGACGTGAGTCTGAGTGAACTCCGGGAGTTGGTGATGGACAGGGAGGCCTGGCGTGCTGCGATTCATGGGGTCTCAAAGAGTTGGACACGACTGAGCGACTGAACTGAACTGGCAGCCAGTGATGAGAGCTATATGACAAGAAGCCCAAATGGCTAGGACAGGAAGTAAATAAGTGGATGAAGTTCATTTGGAGCAAAGCTTTTCAGTGACCAAGAGCTGAAAAACTCCTTTCCCAAGCAACTGGCCACGTATAACCTTTCTGCTGACCCAGACATCATGCTTGTCTTAAAATAACTCTGGGAGGTGAGCAGGTATCATAAACTAGTATTGACTCGGGGAGATGTTTATCCAGTCCATTTCAGACATTAGAAGACTGAGAACTAAGACATAAGGTGGACATCTAATGTCTTAAAGAAGACCAATTTGGAGCTTTGGATTCAGGTTCCTTACCAAAATGAGCTAGAATTAAACATCCAAGGAATGTCCATGTAGAACTTTTATTTCCAAGACACTTAATGTGCTCACTAGGTAGTGGGTATTTGGGACATGACTTTTGGTCCATTTAACCTGTGGCATAGAAATGAGTCAACCTTTTTTTTTTTTTTTTTTTTGGCTGTGCCACCTGACATGCAGGATCTTAGTTCCCCTGCTAGGAATCAAGTGGAAGTGTGGAGTCTTAACAAGTGGACCACCAGGGAAGAACCAGAATGACTCTTTACTACAAAAGTTCCAACTCACTAGCTTTTCTAAGGGCTTCTTAGAAGGCTGCTCCTTGTCACTGAGGTTTTCTGAGACTTATCTCATCCAGAGAAGTGAAACCAGTCACCTCAGATTGGGACTTGAACCCGGCCAAATCCAGTTTGGGACTTGAACCCCCACAACAGGGACTCAAACCTGGCCCAAACCTGGTCTTCCACGCATTTGATTTTAGGACTTAATGAAACTCCGGTTCTTTGTACCTCAGCACAGAAGGAATTCAGCTAGAAGCAAGGTGATAGGCAAGAGTAGACTTATTAATATAGGACATCTGTAAGAGATGCAAGCAGGAAGGTGAGGGGGCTCTACCCCAAAGATTAAGTGGGCTACAATTTAAAGTCAAAGGAAAGTGGGGAGGGGAAAGGACTGCCTTCTTTGAATTGACATCAGGCTTACATCACTAGCTCCTTCTTCATGTTGGACAGGAGAGTATCTGACTCTCCAAGGTCAAACTAGGATTATCATAGCACTTATTCAAATCAGTAGAAGGATGGTGATATTTTTCTTTCACCTAATGGCCTGGCACATAGCTCCTGCTTTTATTTATGGCTTTATAGTTAAGCAAGCCTGCTTCGTGCCATGACATTCTGATAGCTTTCTAGTGTGTGTATGTGTGTGTGTGTGTGTGTGTGCGTGTGTGCTTTGTCACTTAGTCATGTCCAACTCTTTGCAACCCCATGGACTGTATCCCTCCAAGCTCCTCTGTCCATGGAATTTTCCAGGCAAGAATACTGGAGCAGGTTGCCATTTCCTACTCCAGGGGATCTTCCCAACCCAAGGACTGAAACTGCATGTTTTGGGTCTGCATTTTTGTGTCTGCACTAGCAGGCAGATTCTTTACCCTGTGTCACTTGGGAAGCTTTCTTGAGGCTATCATTAACTTAAAGTGGTCTCCCAGAATTTCCTAGGATTGACTGGTTTGATCTCTTTGCTGTCCAAGGGACTCTCAAGAGTCCTCCAACACCATCAGTTCAGTTCAGTTGCTCAGTTGTGTCCGACTCTTTGCGACCTCATGAATTGCAGCACGCCAGCCCTCCCTGTCCATCACCAACTCCTGGAGTTTACTCAAACTCATGTCCATCCAGTCGGTGATGCCATCCAGCCATCTCATCCTCTGTCATCCCCTTCTCCTCCTGCCCCCAATCCCTCCCAGCATCAGGGTCTTTTTGAGTCACCACTTCGCATGAGGTGGCCAAAGTACTGGAGCTTCAGCTTTAGCATCAGTCCTTCCAATGAACACCCAGGACGGACCTCTTTTAGGATGGACTGGTTGGATCTCCTTGCAGTCCAAGGGACTCTCAAGAGTCTTCTGCAACACCACAGTTCAAAAGCATCAGTTCTTTGGTGCTCAGCCTTCTTCACAGTCCAACTCTCACATCCATACATGACCACTGGAAAAACCATAGCCTTGACTAGACGGACTTTAGTCGGCAAACCACCTGAGGCAAAGAGCTGACTCACTGGAAAAGATTCTGATGCTGGAAAACATTGAGAGCAACTGGAGAAGGAGACAGCAAAGAATGAGATAGTTGGATCGAATCACCAACTCAAGGAGCATGAGTTTGAGAAAACTCCAAGAGATAGTAAAGGACTGGGAAGCCTGTGGAGCTGCAGTCCAAGGGGTCGCAAAGAGTTGGGCAGGACTTAGAGACTGAATAACATCGCAAAATCTAGAAAAATAGTACAAATGAACCTATTTGCAGGGCAGAATGGAAATTCAGATGTAGGGAAAGGACATGTGAGCACAGGAAGGAGGAGGAGAGTGTGGGATGAATTGAGAGATTGGGATTGACATATATATACCACTCTGTATAAAATAGATAGCTAGTGGGAAGCTGTTATATAGCACAAGGAGCTCAGCTCAGTGCTCTGTGATGACCTAGATAGGTGAAATGGGAGGGTGGCAGGAGAGGGAATTCCAAGAGGAAGGGGTATGGCTGATTCACTTCATTGTACAGCAGAAACTAGCACAACCAATAAGACAAAAAAAAAAAAAAGTAAGTCTGGAGCCCAGATCCTTTGTTAAAATATCAGATCTGTCTTTTTATGACCTTAGGAATGTTCCTCAGGCTCCCAATGCCTCAGTTTTCTTTATAGAACTGCCCCTCTGACTAATAGCATCCAACTCGGAGTAAACCTCTGCTTCCTTTCATTGCCCCCAAATCACTTCACACATGCTTGAATATATTAACAGGTCCTTCCTTTTACTGAGATGCAGTGTAGTTATCCATGGTATGTGCTCTTTATTGCAATAAGTCAACTAACCTAACTTTATTCAACTACAGGTGTATTTCTTGTGGTCTACAGTTATAAGGTTAGATTATAACAAAAAAATGCCCTTAGAATGATCAACCTCAGACATGACCTTTTATTTAATTTGAACAGACAAAAGCCTATATAATTCACCTTCAAGTGAATTATTTCATTTCTAATCAGCCATTGAATAATTATACATTCACTGTGGCAATCTTTGTCTAAGTTAGTAGCATCTATTAAATAAATTCTATAGCCTTTTTTAACTTATATGCTTATTTCACTTATATGCAGAGTACTTTATGAGAAACGCTGGACTGGAAGAAACACAAGCTGGAATCAAGATTGCCAGGAGAAATATCAGTAACCTCAGATATACAGNGATCTTGCTTCTATCACCAGTCACATCCGTAACTGGGGATTGTTTTTGCTTTGGCTCTATCCCTTCATTCTGTCTGGAGTTATTTCTCCACTGATCTCCAGTAGCATATTGGGCACCTATTGACCTGGGGAGTTTCTCTTTTGCTATCCTATCATTTTGCCTTTTCATACTGTTCATACTGTTTTTAAGGGAAGTTTAATTTTAACAATGACTTTATGATATCATGAGTTGCATTTTTCTCTCCACATCCTCATGCTCCCTCCACTTAAAAAAAAAAAAAAAACCACTTAATTTATTTATTTATTTGGCTGCACTGGGTCTTGGTTGCAGCATGTGGGATCTAGTTCCTTGACCAGGGAATGAACCTGGGTCTCCTGAATTAGGAGCGCACAGTCTCAGTCACTGGACCACCAGGGAAGTCCTCCTCCTACTTTTTGAATGAAAACACTGAGCCTAAAAAAATTTATCATGTCCCAAGTCCCACAGCCAGTCAGTGGCAGAGCCAGGATGGGATGCCCAGGCAGCTTGTCATCCAAGTCTGGGGTGCCATGTCCCCGGGAGTCAGAGCCCTCGGGAGTGAGAGTTGCTTACCCCTGGGAACCTCGCCAAAGGTGAGAAACACCTTCGGTGATCTGACATGACCACACCTTCCACTCCAAATTCCAGCCTGGCTGGTTTGCCCTTCTTTCTCTTCCTCTCCTCTCACCAAGCCAGTTACATGGGAATCAGAAGAGCTACAAATGCCCAAGGAAACCTGCCCTGGGCACAGATGGGGTGGGGTGGGGGCCCAGAATTGTTAGGCTGTATGCTCCTGGGGTCTCCTCTGTAGGTCTGCGCTGTGATGGGACCTGGTCTCTCCTGCTCCAGACCCAATGTTGAATTCAGTGCCGGGATTCACAGAAGAAAAGGGAGCTTGAGCAGACTGAATACTATCGTTCTGCTGCCTTGAGAGTCTAGTTTTGTTTCTACTTTTTCTAGGTAAGTTTTTTTAATAGAAAATATACACATAATAAGAAGTCAACACAGAAAGCATATTGTAAGTAGTGAATATGATTCTTCATTTTAACCCTGCCCATGTCCTCAAACGCTATGCCAAACTTTCTTGTCCTTCCAGCCAAAGATTTCTGGCATATATAACTATATATATATATATATATAAACTTTTTATTCTGTATTGGGGTATAGCCAATTAACAATGTTGTGATAGTTTTAGTTGAACAGCAATGGGACTCAGCCATCATATACATGAATCCATTCTCCCTTAAACTCCCGTCTCATCCAGGCTGCCATGAGCTATACAGCAGGTCCTTGATGGTTATCTATTTTAAATATAGCAGTGTGTACAGACAGCCATAAGTAGATTCGTGGAGATATATGTTTTTAACTGCATATACTATACCTACTGTTCTGTATCCTTTTATTTTTATTTCTAATGCTCAGTGTAGCTTGGAAAGTATTCCTTGTCAATACCTAAAGCATGCCTTTGCTTCTTTAAAAAAACTGCATGGATTTCTATTGTATGGCTGAGTCATAATTTATCCAATCAGTTCCCTATGAGAGCGTTTGTTGTTGTTGTTCAGGGGCTAAGTTGTGTCCAACTCTTTGCAACCCCCTGGACTGCAACACGCCAGGCTCCTCTGTCCTCTACTGTCTCCTGGAGTTTGCTCAAATTCATGTGTATTGAATTGGTGATGCTATCTAACCATGAAAGCCTTTAGGTTGCTTCTAGTCAAGCTCCGACTAGCCAGCACGGTGAATCTGCTTGTGCTTTTGTTGCCAGGCCATGTGGGCCCCTCTGAGATCTTTAGGGAGGGAGGGAGGGCAGGAGGGGAGCTGATGGCACTCCCTCCCCCCAGGCAACAAGGCACACAGAACTGCTGGAGTTGCCTCCCTCGGCTTGTAGTCAGAAGAGAATTCATTACGGCTACAAGGAGGCATTGCACAGAAAAAAGCATCCAGATGGCAGCTCAACTGATCTCTGAAATCTGGCAGCAGCAGCAATGAAAACATACCACAACTTTCCCCAGCTATGTTTGGCCAGCATGCCACTGCCATCTTTTCCAGCAGGACCTGCAGTCCCTAGGACTGGGCTGATTCTATGACCCAGGCAGCTGGAGGTGCTGCTTATGAGTCAGGTTCCAGACACAGAACAACAGGGTGGGGTCTTTCCTAACTGTGGTGGTGTCTCCGGATTCAATTCAGTGCCCATAGTCTCTCTGCTGCAATCATTGCTTTGGGTAAGGCTGGTGGTTCCTCCTAGAAAAGCTGACAGCTGATGTCTGCTTCTGCTTGGTTTTGTCTGAAGATGCCTTGCTTGACTGCCAGCCGTGGGTGAGCCTCTCAAACACCATCCCTGAGAAACACCACCCCCACCCCAAAATGCATTCAGCCAGGACAGAGAAGGAATAGCGAGTCTGGTCGATATTTTTAATATCGAGTCTACTGCCCTAACACTTGTCACAACCAAAGTTAGTTAAAAGTGACCAACAGAAAGCCATTGATTGCCCCCCAGCACCATTTCGTTGTGAAAATTTCCAAACATAAAGACTCACTGAAAGAAGTATGCAGTGAACACACATCTATCTGCCACTTAGATTCTGCAGTCCACATTTTGCTGGACTTGCTTCCCATACAATCTACACTTGCATCTCTCCAAGCCACTGATTTCTGCAGCTTTTTAAAATGAAATATTCAATTCATTTCCTTTTAAAACGTCAGAACTGGAAACATGCAGTGCCTTGTCTGGAGCTTCTCAGGTGGCTCATGGGGTTGGAAAGAGTTGGACGTGACTCAGAGGCTGAACAACAACAGAAGTGGCACTGTGGTAACGAATCCCTGTGCCAGTGCAGGAGACAGGTTTAATCCCCGGGTGAGGAAAGGCCCCTGGAGGAGGGAATGGCAGCCCACTCCAGGATCCTTGCCTGGGAAATCCCATGGGCAGAGGAGCCTGGTGGGCTACAGTCCACGGGGTCGCAAAGAGACGAGCACAACTTAGCAACTAAACAGCAAAGAATATATATATGCCCTCATGGGGCGTGTATGTAGGTTGTGTAGGTAAGCAGAGATGAATGCACATATGTAATAATGGTGAATTTGTGCAGCTGTCTGCCAGGCATTGGGCAAAATGCCTTATGCACTTTATCTCATCCCATTCTTGTATCAGCCCAGAAGATGGACTTTATCATTGGCTTCATTTGAGAAATATGGAAGCTTGAGACTCAAATTGGTGAAGTCACTTCTGCAGGCGGCCCAGCTGGTGATGATGGAGTCAGTTTGCCTGCAGAGACCCCATGCTCTGCTGCCCCCAGCATCTTGCCTGGTACAAACCTCATAACACATGACTAAACAGACCGGCTGCAGAGGGTTCTTGCAAAGTCAAAGACAGACAGCCATGTGAAAGTGCAAAAGACTACCACGTCCTTTAAAATGTTTGCTGAATGACTGAATGAGCTCATCACACACCCATCATACACTTCAGCTGCTTTCTCTAAGCTCTAACTCTGTGGATGCTTCCCCTCTGAAGGGGATAAAAGATGAAAAATCTCCCTAATCCTGCACTCTACAAATGTCACGTTTAACACTGCTCTTTTTTGTGTTCTGATCTCATTGATATTACAGCAATGGAAGTAGAAGTGTTAGTTGTTCAGTCTTGCCCAACTCTTTGCAACACCATGGACTGTAGCCCGCCAGGTTCCTCTGTCCATGGGATATTCCAGGCAAGAATACTGGACTGGATTGCCATTTCCTTCTCCAGTTGATCTTCCCAACCCAAGGATCAAACCTGCGTCTCCTATGTCTCCTGCATTATAGGTGGATTCTTTACCCCTGAGCCACCATGGTTATATTTTTTGTCTGTGATCAAGTGGCAGGGCAGCAGATTACAAATGCCAGGGTCTAAGGTAAGCCCTTTTTTCTCCTGCCTGCTCCAACCTGGCCTTGGAATTCTCCAGTGTGCCAAGGGCACCCCAACACTCAGGATGGCCCCAGAGAGGAGAACTGGGAGTCTTTTTACCCTGTGTGACTTTGATAAGGCCTCTCCATGGACTACTTGCAGTGGGATGTTTTGTGTAGCTTTTTTCTACCTTTGTGATTGACTTCCCTTTCAAAACTTGTAAAACAATAATACCCTATGAATGTATCCATAACTACAATGATGATAGAATAAAGCAAGATCATCTATGGAAAAGTCTTTGAAACTTTCTTTAAAATTTTGATTCAAATGCAAGACTTAAAAAATCAACTCGATAGCCAAAAAAAAAAAAGAGGGATCATCTCAATTATCCATCAGTGGCTAAATGGATAAACACAATGTGGTCTACACATACAATGGTGTATTATTCAGCCTTAAACAGGAATGGTTTGACACATGCCACAACATAGATGGACCTTGAGGAGATTATGCGTGGTGGAATAGGCACAGAGGGACAGATGCTGTTTAATTCCACTTTACAGGAGGCATCTAGATTAGTCAAATTCATAAAGTTAGAAAGTAGGGTGGTGGTTGCTAGGGACTGGCAGGAAAAGGGCGTTATTGTTTAATAGGTACAGAGTTTCATTTTGGCAAGATGTTCTGAAGGTGGATGGTGTGAACTGTACATGTTACGATGGTTAAGATGGTCGACTCGGGATGTCCCTGGGGGTCCAGTGGTGCTTTCGTGAAGAAGGCGTGGGTTCATCCTTGGTCCAGAAACTTAAGATCCTACATGCTCCATAGTATAGTCAAACAGAAAAGGAAAGAAAAAGCTCAACCCACAGACCTCTGCTTTCAGACAGGACCACATGAAGCCAGTTCATCCATTTTAAGGGATATGTGATGTTTTGAGAGAATCAGAGCACAAACTTCCAAGGAAAGTGTTTTCAGTTCGCCCCTGTAGTTGTAAACACAGTGTGTTACCATTCCTCCTTGTTGCGGGGAGGGGGGTGGGGGATGGGGAGGTGATAATTTAAAACACCAGCAAGTCTCTACAGTCTAATTTTTGTATCACAGCACACTGCGTCACTTTCCAGCTTTTCAGTTCCAAGACAAACTAATCTAGTTTTTGCGCATGTGTGTGTGTGTGTGTTTTAAAAGGCCAACTCTTTTAGCATGTCACTGTAACTGGTTGTAATTTCCCTTTCAGAATTGATGTAAAGGAGTAAAAGCCTTTCCCTTCCCTTCATTGCTTCTTTCCCTACGGTGAAATTTAACTTCAGGTTACGTTTCCACAAGGATGTCCCACCTGCAGATTTCCTGTACACGCTGACACCAGGTGACCGAACCATAGCCAACAGATGTCCTGTTTGCTGACTGTTGAACGTTTCCATGTGCAGCAAGGAAAAGGGTTATTGCAGTCAGGTTCTAGTCCGGCTCTAACCCTTCACAACTGCACAGCCTTGTGCCTCCATCATTACAAAATGGGGATGAATTAATACCTCCTTGGGGATTGTAGAGAAGAAGAAATGAAATAGCTATATATATATATATTTTTAATTGAAATATAGTTAATTTACAGTGTTATGTTAGTTTCAAGTATAACAGCAAAGTGATTCAGATATAAATATGTATATATATATATATATATATATATACGTAGAGAGAGAGAGAGAGGATGCTGCTGCTGCTGCTAAGTCGCTTCAGTCGTGTCTGACTCTGTGTGACCCCAGAGATGGAAGCTCACAAGGCTCCCCCATCCCTGGGATTCTCCAGGCAAGAACACTGGAGTGGGTTGCCATATGTAGAGAGAGAGAGAGGATAGATAGGTATAAACCTTTTCAGATTCTTTTCCCTTATAGGTTATGAGAAGATATTGAGTAGAACACCTAGGGCTGATTCATGTTGAAGTTTGACAGAAAACAACAAAATTCTGTAAGGCAATTGTCCTTTAATTAAAAAATAAGTAAAAGCATTGAGTATAGT
This sequence comes from Aepyceros melampus, assembly GCA_006408695.1. NCBI lineage: Eukaryota > Metazoa > Chordata > Mammalia > Artiodactyla > Bovidae > Aepyceros > Aepyceros melampus. Next base: position 311,875 of record SJXQ01007109.1, on the reverse strand, counting down.
TCCCTGTGCTACACAGTAGGTCCTTGCTGTTTGTCTATGTTGTGTATAGGAATGTGAATGTAATTCACACTTTTGGATTGTATTACAAGTTAATCACCAAAGGGATGTTGCCTAGAAGTTTAAATCATACACAATGGCCCATCTCTGGAAACCCTGCCTCCCAGGTAATGAGCATTAAGCTAAAACACCTTTGTTTAGCTCACTAGAAACATCCTGACCAGGCCCACCTGTGATGGCTGCAGGAGGAAGAAATTAACACATCCCCTGTGAAGGCTGGTGGGAACCAGGAAGCGTTTGACTTTACTCTCTCCCTTTTTATTATAAAAGAAGCCTGAATCTAACTTGGGCAAGATGGTTCTTTGCGGGGCACTAACTCATCATCTTCTTGTTTGCTGGCTTTCCGAATAAGGTTGTTATTCCATGCCCCAACAACTTGTCTCTCGATTATTGGCCTTTCACATAATAAACCGTATGAGATTTGACTGGGTAACGTTTATGTTAATCCCATGCTCCTAATTTATCCCTCTTCTGAGATGACAGCTATAAGTGTTAGCTCCTGCCTCTTCTTCTTCCTTCTCTCATTCTCCCTTATTCCTGAATTTCTTCACCTTGTCTCCTTTTTCTTTTCTCTTCCTCCTCTGCACTGCCTCTGTCCCCTCTTCCTCCTCTCTTTCTTCTTATCAGGGGAAGGCGCCCTATTCCCTCTCCCCATGGCAAGGCATATCCATTCCATTTACTGGGCGGCCTTTCTGGATTTCTGGCCTCAGGCTAGCGATTGACAGCGTGTGACCTGTCAGTTGGTGCGCTGGGATCTAGATTCATAGCCACTGTTGCCAATATCTCAATCTTTATTCTTCAGTTTAATCAAAATTTCAGATTTCCCACCATCCAGGAAGTCTGTGGGTTTCCTTTCATTGAGCAGTTGTGCAGCAAAGGCCCCTTCCACTAGCTGGGAGAACTTGGCTCACTATTTTTCAAGGAGTTTGGTCTTCCTCCTTCTCCTGCTAATAGATCTTATTAGCAGGCCCCTCTGCCTCTGATTTTGTGTTCTGTGCTTCACTCATCAGAGTAATTCTGTGAATTTCAGAAACAAAAGCAGACCCTTTGTTCAAAATTTCCTTCATTCTCTCCTTCTCTTCCTCAGGCTCCCTCCCCGCACCCCGCCCCACTTTGTATCAAATAGTAGTCATACCTTCTGGAACAGTCCTGAGCTGTCTTATGCTATGCAATGCAGACAGTGCATTTTCTCATAATCTGGAGTTGCTGGCAGAGCAAAAGGAAACAAGAAACAAAAGCTGCATTTCAGGAACTTCATTTAGTGAAATACACTTCCTTGTGGTAGTTTGCCAGTGAATTTCTCAGCTGCCAGTGATATTTTGAAAGTATATGGGGGTGGGGTGGAGTAGTGAAGGGAATCACATCAATATACTAAGTCAGGTGGCTGTTTCCAATGGTGGTGTCATTCATTCATGAAACTGTAGAAAAGAGATAAATTCACTGGTGAATGCAATTTATTACCCTTAACTACTCTGTTCCCTGGGCGTCCCTTGTGGCTCAGCTGGTAAAGAATCTGCCTGCGATGCGGGAGACCTGGGTTTGATCCCTGGGTTGGGATGATCCCCTGGACAAGGGAAAGGCTACCCACTCCAGTATTCTGGCCTGGAGAATCCCATGGGCTGTATGGTCCATGGCGTCACAAAGAGTCAGACAGGACTGAGTGACCTTCACTTTCACTCTGTTCCCTATGTCTCATATACAGGAGAATAAAGGGAAAAGAAAACAAAACTGATGATAAAGGGATTGCTATAGATTACAAACACCGCCCAAAGTATATTAAAACAAATGTAATCTCTTACAAATGCTCAAAATTGACCCTATATTAAAATGTTTTGTTTTTTTGTAATAATTAAAACCTTGAGATTATATGTTTCCTTACTTGATATTGAGGGGTCTTTAATTCAGCTATTAAGATTACAGATAGCTACATGGGCCTTAAAAAGGCATTTTGCAGGGCTTCCCTTGTGGTCTGGTGGTTGCAAATCCGCCTTGCAATGCAGGGGACCCCTGTTAGATCCCCGGTTAGGGAAGATCCCATATGCTGCGGAACGACAAAGCCTGTGCGCCACAACTACTGAGCCGCAGTGCTGCAACTACCAACCCCGCATGCCGAGAGCCTGTGCTCCACCGCAAAATGAAGCCTTCCTTTCCCAGTCCAGATGCTATGAGTTAAATTTCCCCTTAAAAAAAAAAGAGGCATTTTGCATTTCTCCATATAGAGTTTCATCAAAGAATTTCATCAATTATTTTTTCTCATTGCCAGATTAGCAAACTGTGGCTTAACAGATACATCTTAAAACATATAAGTCAGCATTAAAATAATCCCAGTGACTGGTGTTTTTTAAAAAATATCATGTTCAGTTCAGTTCAGTCGTTCAGTTCAGTTCAGTCGCTCAGTCGTGTCCAACTCTTTGCGACCCCATGAATCGCAACACGCCAGGCCTCCCTGTCCATCACCAACTCTCGGAGTTCACTCAGACTCACGTCCATCGAGTCAGTGATGCCATCCAGCCATCTCATCCTCTGTTGTCCCCTTCTCCTCCTGCCCCCAATCCCTTCTAGCATCAGAGTCTTTTCCAATGAGTCAGCTCTTCGCATGAGATGGCCAAAGTACTGGAGTTTCAGCTTTAGCATCATCTCTTCCAAAGAAATCCCAGGGTTGATCTCATGTTAGCCATTTAAAAAAATTTTTGTTGTTCAGTTGCTCTATCGTGTCTGACTCTTTGTGACCTTATGGACTGCAGGATGCCAGGCTTCCTTGTCTTTCACTATCTCCTGGAGCTTGCTCAAACTCATGTCCATAGAGTCGGTGATGCCATCCAACTAACTTATTTACTTCTGTCTGCACTGGGTCTTGGGGGCTGTGTGTAGGCTTTCTCTGGTTGCAGTGAGCAGGGGCTACTCTTTAGTTGGCGTACATAGACTTCTTATTGCAATGGCTTCTCTTGTTGTAGAGCACAGGCTCTAGGGCTCATGGGCTCAGCAGTTGTGGTATACAGGCTCAGCAGCTGTGGTTTACAGGCTTAGTTGCCCCTCGGCACGTGGGATTTTCCTGGACCAGGGATTAAACCTGTGTTTTCTGCATTGGCAGACAGATTCTTAATCACTGGACCACCATGTAAGTCCCAGAGTGATTGATTTTAACTTCTTCTCCCAGGGTCTTTGAGCACCAAATTATTTTCTGCTCAACAGGTATTTTTGAGCTCCCATTATGTACTCCAACCGTGCTATGCACTGTAGGAGAATAGAAAGAAAGAAAACACAGTCCCCTCCCTTGAAGAGCCTTTCACATTCAAGAAGATGAGACACCCAAGAAATCTCTTGAAAACAGCTCAAGACGTCCCTTGAAAAATAAGATTAGCTACACAGCATGCACTTTCAAAATGTTGACAAAATCCATGGACATATTGAAAAAATTCAAGATCGTGCAGGAGAGTACCGTGAAAAGTAGTTCAGCCCTCTACCCCTCACCCAACTGCAAAGGCAATCTCTGCAATGAGTCCCTTGTATAGCCTTCCAGTGACAGCATAAACATTTTCAGGCAAGTTGTGTATAATAGCATATATCTATTTATTTACACAAATCCTACCCACTTTTTAAAAGAAGAGTAATCTAGAAAAGCTAGGCATTATTTAGCAGCCTCAGGAAATGATCATAGAGTAGGAACTCAAATATTTCAGTGACTAAATGAATGAATGAGTCCTCTTTGTCAGGACATTTGATTTCTTGCTATTTTATTTAATTTTGGCAATACCACATAGCATATGGAATGGAACCCATGCCTCCCACAGTGGAAGCGTAGAGTTTTAACCACTGGACCATCAAGGAAGTCCCATCTTGCTGTTTTAAATTGTGCTGTGTGAAACATTTTTTCTGATTCAAGTCTTAGTTAGGTAGACGTTTCCAGAAAAGGAATTACTTGGTTAAATACTTTAGGTGTTTCCAAGTTGCTTTCCAATAGGCCGTTTTCTCCCATCAGCATCATCATGGGTAGTTTCATTTTTCTTTGCTAATCCGACAGATGGAAGTGTAACTTCATTGCTGCTTCTGTTTGCATTTCTTTGAATTAGTAGGGTTGGGCATTTTTTCCCCAAATGTTTGCCAGCCATTTATAATCATTTCAAACTGTTTTTGAAATTATCTGGTAGAAGACTCTTTCACGTTTACCTACTGGGGTTTTGCTTACTGAATGTTACAACCTTGTTAAATACTAAGACTACTAATCCTGTTCCATCTTATTAGTAAACAGGTCCCCTTATCTAGTGTTTGTCTTTTTTCCCCTTTAATTGGCTTATTTTTGGCCCAGAAGACGTACATTTATATTTGTTCAGTTCTCTCTATTGAGTCATCCATAATTCATTTCATTGCTTTGAGGCTAGAATAACCTACTTATTGCATCTTTTCAAGAACTATGTAGAAGTTGAAGGAAAGTCCGTCTTATGCTTATAGCCTGGCAACAGGGGGATTTTCTAAGCATTTGTTCGTAGAGCTAAATTTAGAATTCATTCCATCTTTGGATCCCAGGTATGTGGACTGAAGAAAACATCTTAGACATCCTTCTTTTATGGGTTTTGCCTTATTGGTGCAACTTTCATGTGGAAAGCAAATCATTTGGCGTCGTCAAATGCCATTTTCCTTTCTCCTCTCTTTCCCTTCTACCCAGAGTGGAAGATTACTAAAGGCTTGGTTTCTAGCCTCTCAATTAGTTCATCTCAAGTCTTTCTTTCAAACTCATCCTTTTCTTGTGGCTACAACTAACAATGAATCTGATCATATCAGTCAGAGTTCTTGAGAAATCGAACCAACACGATACACACAGACACACACATAACCTCTCTCACATTAAAGCAATACCAGAGTGAAGTACAGAGGGAGAGGTTTATTTTAAGGAATTGGCTCACATGACTGTGGGGGTTGGCAAGTCTGAAGTCCAAACAGCAGGCTGGAAATTCAGGCAGGATTTCCACATTACAGTCTTGAGGCAGAATTCCTTCTTCTCCGGGAAACCTCAGATTTTGCTTTTAAGAGATTCGACTGATTTGATGAAGCATTATCAAAGGTAATTTTCTTTACCTAAAGTTAACTGATTGTAAATGTTAATCACATTTACAAAATATCTTCACAGCAACACCTACTCGAGTGTTTGACTGAACAATTGGGCACCGTAACCCAGCCAAGTTGACACATAAATTAACCTTCACCCTGATCTTCCCACTGGATTGGCTTTCCTTATATCATATACCTAGTCTTCTGTTCCTTTTCAGGTTTGTCTGTGAGTATGAGCTTTTATTAAACACTGAGTATGTAGTCCACTTGGAGGAGGCAATGGCAACCCACTCCTGGCTTCTTGCCTGGAGAATCCCATGGACAGAGGAGGCTGGTGGGCTACGTCCAGGGGCTGCAAAGTGTCAGACACGACTGAAATGACTTAGCACACACGCATGCATAGTCAGTCCACTAGCTTTTATTGAACACTGAGTATGCAGTCCACTGTGTGTACTGTGTTCTTAGTTGCTCAGTCATGTCCAACTCTTTGTGATGCCATAGGCTGTAGCCCGCCAGACTCCACTGTCCATGGGATTCTCCAGGCAACAATCCTGGAGTGGGTTGCCGTGCCCTCCTCCAGGGGATCTCCCCAACCCAGGGATTGAACCCAGGTCTCCCTCATCGCAGGTGGATTCTGTACCATCTGAGTCACCAGGGAAGCGGTCCACCAGCTTTTATTAGACATGTCGTATGATTTTGACAATACTCACTTGTGGGTACGATCATTGCCAGGTCATTTCTATCGTTGGTTCACTGGCTACACAAATGTACTCCTCTAGAGGTAGAACTGCAGTGAAGCCCATCCTTGGAATTAAGAAGACATCATGTATATCTCTGACAGTATGGTTTTCGGAGAGTTTGAGATCTGATATGATATTTGATAAGAGGAATTGTTGATGGTACATTAAATACCCCTTGTCTGGGGGTGGTCTGGAGGTTTGGGCTAAAAACATCAGCTTTGTCCAGCTTTGTCCCTTACTAGTCTTGGGAGAACAAAGCAAGGCCTGGGAAAGGGAGGACAGAGGCATTGGTTGGTCAGGGTGCCATTAAATCAGGAGAACAATGTGGAATCAGATATGAAAACCTGCAACTGCTCAGATACTGGGAGAAGGCGGGGTGGGAACCACCCTAGCAAAAAGGATGGAGCTATGTGAGCAGCTGCTGCTAGGCTGGCAATGAAGCACAGCTGATGTACAAGGATTGGAGTTGTGGGAGGTAAAAAAGGACTTTACACCACCAGCACTGATGGTGGGGTGAGGACACAGTCTTGTATCTAGGTTCTCATCCAGACAGAAGAAATAAAGTTGAACCTGCTTCTTTCTCATAGAACAAGTCAGACCTTGGCTTACTGAAGACTCACAGTCTGGAACTAAAAGCAATAACAATCACTTTTCCTAAAAAACGAAGAATCTGAGGTCCAGAGAGGGTAAATCTCCCACAGTTCAGTTCAGTCGCTCATCGTGTCTGACTCTTTGTGACCCCATGGTCTGCACCATGTCAGGCTTCCCTGTCCATCACTAACTCCCAGAGTTTACTCAAACTCATGTCCACTGAGTCAGTGATGCCATCCAGCCATCTCATCCTCTGTCATCCCCTTCTCCTCCTGCCTTCAATCTTTCCCAGCATCTTTCCCATAGATAGGACTGATTTCCTTTAGGATTGACTGGTTTGATTTTCTTGCAGTCCAAGGGACTCTCAAGTCTTCTCCAATACCACAATTCAAAAGCATCAATTTTTCAGCTCTCAGCTTTCTTTACAGTCCAAATCTCTCACAAGGGGTCATTTATAATTGTATTCACATGTATTATGAGTTGTGCCCTCTCCTCTCCAATTCATGTGTTGAAATCCTAACCCCCACCGGTGCCTCAGAATGTGACCTTACTTGGAAACTGGGTCAGAGATGTAATTTGTTAAGATGAGGTCATACTGAAGTCGAGTGGGCCACCAAAAATGGGGAAACTCTACAGACATTGCATACAGGGAGCAGTCATGTGAAGATGATAGCAGAAAGCAGGGCGATGTTTCTTTTTTCTCCTAAATAAAATTCCCATTTTAAAAATAGTTTTATTTATTTAGTTATTATTTTTGACCGTGCAGTCTTTGCTGTAGTTGTGGAGAGCAGGGGCTACTCTCTAGCTGCAGTGCTTCTTACTGCGGTGACCTCTCTTGTTGTGGAGCACAGGCTTTAGGGCACATGGGCTCAGTAGTTTCAGCTCCTGGGTTCCAGAGCCCAGGCTCAATAGTTGTGGCGCACAGGCTTAGTTGCACCGTGCCATGTGGGATCTGCCCAGATCAGGGATCAAAACCGTGTCTCCTGTATTGGCAGGCAGATTCTTTACCACTGAGCCACCAGGAAAGCCCAGTGTGTTGCTTCTGTAAGCTGAGAACACCAAAGGTTGCCAGCAGTCATCAGAAAGAGAAGACGCTGGAACGGATTCTTCTTCTTGGTCCTTAGAGGGAACCAAGCCTGCTAACATCTTGATCTCGAGCTTCTAACTTCCAGAATTGTGAGAGAATACATTTCTGTTGTTAAACCACCCAGTTCGTGGTATGTTATTACAACAGCTCTAGGAAATGAATGCAACATGGAAGCACTTGTTACTTCATTTTTAGTTTAGACCTAAGCACGTGGTTGTATTCGTGGCTACAATTTATTACAGCAAAAGAATATGGAACAAAACCAGCAAAGGGAAAGACTCTCAACTTGGCTCAGGCCCAGTGTCACAAACAGCTCCTCTGTCATAGATAGAAATCACTTCTACTCTGGGTTTGATTTGCTTGACTTCACCCTCTTGTATTGACGTGGCTCCGTCTCTCTCAAGGCTCAGTGGCCTAAACATCACACTCTGTTCCACCTTCCACCTCTCCTTTTTTCTCCCTTCCCTCCCATAATAATAAGAGCCAAGTATCATAGCAATGTAAGATACACCACAAACTGTTCTAAGGGTTTTGTATATCAACTCAGTTAATCTTCATAACAAGCCAATAAGGTACGAGTGTTGTCGTTGTTGTTCAGTCACTAAGCCGTGTCCGACTCTGCAGCCCCATGGACTGCAGCATGCCAGGCTTCCCTGTCCTCTACCATCTCCCAGAGTTTGTTCAGACTCATGTCCATTGAATCGGTGATGCCATCCAACCATCTCACTACCTCCATTTTAAACAAGAGAAAACAGAGGAATAAGAGGTAAAGCACATTCTTAAGGTCTTACAACTAGTAAGTGGCACGACTTCAATTCAAAACCCTGTGGTCTGGCCCCAGACCCAAGCTCTCAGCTCCGTAGGGCTGCCTCTCAGACTAACATACTCTGAGCTGCACATAGGCATGTGCCCATGGCCCAAAGCGGAGCTGATTACAGACCTTCCAAACACAGTGAAAAACAGGAACACTAACAGAATCAAAGCCTGTCCTTACTAGCTAAAACACCACTTACAAGCATTTCCAAATTCCTTGAATGGCCATAGCTACTGTTCTCTGTAATGACACTATGAACCACAGATACTGAAGTGCTTTATGAACTCTTAAAAAAAAAAAAAGACGTGCATAATAGCACAACAATGTGTATGTAGTTAATGTCATTGAACTGTATATTTTAAAGTCATTAAGGTAATTCATTGGTGGTCCAGTGGTTAGGACTCCATGCTTTCACTGCCAAGGGTCTGGGTTCAATCCCTAATCGGGGAACTAAGATTATATAAGCCCTGTGACTCAGTCAAAAATGAAATAGTAAAATAAAATAAGGTGACTAAGATGGTAAACTTTACGCTGTGTGTTATTTTACCACAATTGTTAAAAATGCAGATATAGTTCTATATATTTTAGTGTGTTATGAATGACCCTTCCTCATGCATCAAAGGAGACTTTAGAGAGAAAGGTAATACTTTTATTTGGCCCTCCATGCTGATTCAAGGAAAAATGATGTATCTAGAGTCCAATTGCCACTTAAAACCTGGTCATGAAGATCAGGTGAACATTCGCATAATTCTGGTTTGAAAACAGCATCAATGCCCATAAGATAGCATCATGATGTTTAATTGCCCTGTTACATATGGGAACAGCAATGTAATTCAGTTATCTGTGTATTCTTCTTCATCTTCTTTTTCATTATAGGCTATTACAGATCTTGAATATAGTTCCCCATAATATACAGTAGGTCCTTGTTGTTTATCTATTTCATATTAGTAGCTTGTATCTTCCAGGAGGCTTCCCAAGCCTTTGGGGTAACCACACATCCTCCCCAGTCGTGGAGATGTTTTCTCCTTCCAGAGCCGGGAGGGGGGTCCACTTCCACCCTCATCTGTGGTCTGCGTTGACTCTCATCGGCTTGGGATATCCACTCTTTCGAATCTTCTTGATAGTCTGCTTCTTCCAGAGATTTTTTTTTTCTCACAGACATAGAAAACAAACTTATGGTTACCAAAGAGGAAAGAAGGTGGGATAAATTAGCAACTGGGGATTACTAGATACAAACTGTGTGCGTGCGTGCTCAGTCATGTCCCATTCTTTGCAACCTCATGGACTGTAGCCCACCAGGCTCCTCTGTCCATAGGATTCTCCAGGCAAGAAGACTGGAGTGGGTTGCCATTTCCTCTTCCCGGGGAATCTTTGACCCAAGGATCGAACCCATATCTCTTGCCTCTCCTGCATTGGCAGGCAGATTCTTTACTACTAGCACCACCTGGCAGATATAAGTTACTAATATGAAATAGATAAACAACAAGGACCTGCTGTAGAGCATAGAAAACTATATTTAAGATCTTTAATAGCCTATAATGAAAAAGAAGATGAAGAATATATAGATAACTGAATCACTTTGCTGTACACAGAAACTACTGCTGCTGCTGCTGCTAAGTCGCTTCAGTCGTGTCTGACTCTGTGCAACCCCATAGACAGAAGCGCACTAGGCTCCTCTGTCTCTGGGATTCTCCAGGCAAGAATACTGGAGTGGGGTGCCACTGCCGTTTCCAATGCATGAAAGTGAAAAGCAAAAGTGAAATCGCTCAGTCATGCCAACTCTTAGCGACCCCATGGACTGCAGCCCACCAGGCTCCTCTGTCCATGGGACTTTCCAGGCAAGAGTACTAGAGTGGGATGCCATTGCCTTCTCCAACAGAAACTACTACAATATTATAAATCAGCTGTACTTCAACTTTTTTTTTTTTTAAAAAGCTTTTCTCTCTGTCCAAGGCTGTTGATTCTTAGCACCACAGTTTCAGTCCTACAGGGAACCTGCTCAGCCTCCCACCAGTACTTCTTCTATTTTATTTCCTTTCCAGATATTAAAAACTTTACCTCTGCTTTCAGAAACCAAGACCAAACAGGCCTTTACAGTCTCTAGGGCTCCCTTCTGCTTTTTTCCTTGGAGGCCAGGGTATTGTTGTTGTTCAGTTGCTAAGTCGTGTCTGACTCTGCAACCCTGTGGGCCGCAGCATGCCAGGCTCCTCTGTCTTCCACTTATCCCAGAGCTTTCTCAAGCTCATATCCATTGAGCTGGTGATGCTATCTAAACATCTCATCCTCTGCCACCTGCTTCTCGTTTTGCCTTCAGTCTTTCCCAGCATCAGGGTCTTTTGCAATGAGTCAGCTCTTTGAATCAGGTGGCCAAAGTATTGGGGCTTCAGTATCAGACCTTCCAATGAATATTCAGGGTTGATTTCCTTTAGGATTGACTGGTTTGATCTCCTTGCTGTCCAAGGGACTCTCAAGAGTCTTCTCCAGCACCACAGTTTGAAAGCATCAGCCTTCTTTTTGATCCAACTCTCACATCCATACATGACTACTGGGAAAACTGTAACTTTGACTAGATGGACCTTTGTCAGCAAAGTGATATCTCTGCTTTTCAATATGCTCTCTAGTTTTGTCATAGCTTTCCTTCCAAGGAGCAAGCGTCTTTTAATTTCATGGTTGCAGTCACCATATTGTTACTCAGCTGTGAATCAAGCCCATGAGTACAGCTATGGTCTTTATCCATAGTATTTACAACTAAATATTTAAACAGAGCACGGAGTTCCTCAACTGTTCTATACCGAGACTGAGGAGAAGGGAGTAAAGGACTCCTTTCAGTAGCTTTTCTAAATTTTATTTTGTATGGTAGTTGTACAAAGTTTTCTGTGCTAAAGCATATCCCTTCCCCCCTCTTTATTTATTTATGTAAATAGACTGAACTGGAGACTTCTGGTGAAGAAGGGGTTAAGACTGCAGCCCGTGTGGCATTTCAGGAAAGCAGTAAAAGCTTCTTGGCTGTGGCCTCCTGGGAGCCTTAATTTTTACTCAACCTCACGGTTTTTCCTTCTAAATTTCAGGCTTTTCGTTGCCTTTTTGGGTCTCCTCACTGTAACAACACCCTTCCCTGTCACCCTACCCATATTTCTTGAACTTTACATGTTTTTCCACTTTTGAGCACACTGGAAAATAACAGCTCCTAGAATCTTGTCCTTCTCTTCTTTTTCAGTTTTATACCATATCTGTCAGAGCTGGGAATTAATGCCTTCAACTTCACCTTTAAACTTAGTCATGTCACATATAACACTTTCTGACTTTCAAGTCTGAAGTGATATAAACTGATTTTTTCTGCATGTCCTGCATCTTCGTTGTAGTATGCAGGATCTTTTTAGTTGTGGCGTGTGAAATCTAGTTCCCTGACCAGGAATCGAATCCAGGCCCCCTGCAGTGGGAATGCAGAGCCACTGGTCCACCAGGGAAGCAGAGTTGTGTTAATTTTTGAATGATATATACTGCACTCAGTATGAAGTAGGACTTGGCTGAAAGGCTTTTGAACAAAGCTAGTTATCTATTATATAGTTTGCTAGTTTTTAAAAAAACTAGGCATGTTAGCTAATTAGAGGACTATACAGTGTACCTATTTTCTTCCTTCCTGATGCTATGGGCATTTTTCCTTTATTACTGAGCAGTAAAGACAATGGAAACAAATCACCATTGATTCAGATGGCAGATGAAGAGCTTAGTGGGAAGGACAGAACAATGAATTTATTAAAAATCTCTGGTGGAGATCAGGAACATGATAAGCAATAATGAACCGCAAGTGTTGGATTTTGGTTGGGGATGAGCAAGCAGTTTTGGAATGTGGGCTAGAAAACCATGTCAGGTGAGACATGAAGATTTGTCCAGAGTGCTGACAAGAACAGGGGAGCCAGGATGAAGCTTGCGCCCCTGGTCCCTGGAGGAGCAGCCGTTTCTTTTCCTGTCTCAGGCTAGCTTTACGTTGCTGCTTCTCTTTATCCCAGTTTGAATAGCTGCTATGTCAATGGACTAACTTTAACATGTATGACTTTTCAAAAGCATGGCATCGGGGGATGATGGCAGTTCTGCTACTTCCTACAAGTAGGAGCATCCACCTCCTACCTCTGCTTACCTAGGTCCTCACAGCTCAGGGTATAACTCCACTTCTCTAAGAAGCTCCCCCAGGCAGTCCCCACCATCTGTTCTCTCCTTCCCTGGACCTCACGAAGCCATTCTTATTTAGCCCCTCATTTAGATCCTAATCATATTCCGGCTTCCATGAGACACAGTCACTTCATAAATGTCCCTCTTGCCACCTAACTTGAATGACAGCCCTTCAAGGGCAAGGCTCTTAGCGCCTGTGTGTGCTGCATTCTAGGTGTTCCTGCACAGATGGGGGCTGCCGTGATGGCCTGGGAAGGAAAGTAGTTGCTCATAAAGAGAGCAATGACAGAAAACAAACTTCCAAGGTAAAAAAAAAATCAACATGAGAAGGTTGTAAAATATTACTTTAAGTGATACTGATACATACAGTTTGACTACATTCTCCCAGTATTAGGCGGGTATTTTGGAACCTTGATTGACAAACTTCGAAAAAGCCTTGGGCATTTTAAGTAAAGCAGACAAGCAAAAACCAGACCTCCAAAAGTCAACTCTTCACTGCTACCTGATCTTATGTGTTTCTGCAAAAGAAAATAACTAAAGTAAGAAGCAAGAAAAATGGCCTTTAGATTCTGAGAAGCTGGGGACTAACAGGAACGTCACAAGTTACCAGATTCATTCATTATGCAGATAGGTGTAAAATGCTAATAATAAAAGACTACTGTGCCTTCTCCACTTGGCTAAGTCACTGAAATGAAAACCCAGGATTATTAGATGTCTAATTAACTGGATGGATCAGAGGAAAATCTCATCCATAACAGTCAAAAGTTCTTCTGCTGGTTTTAGACAGCTTCTAATGTCCTTTCCTATTTAGCGCTGTATAGAAAAGGGAAACAATCTTATTACATAATTTCTCAGTAAGAGAAGCCATGTTTTCCTTGAGCGGGAAAAGAGTCTTCTAAAGAGAAAAACAAAACAAGATAGAATTACCCCTGTATATAAAAATTTACATAACAAAAGTACAAATGTTGTATGATACCAGTTGTATGTTACTGAAAACAGGCGTATTCATAAAGACCTAAGGTAAAATAGTGGTTACCATGGGCTGGGGAGGGAAGAATGGAGGATTATCATTTAACAGCTACAGAGTTTCAGTTTGAGATGAAGAAACAATTCTGGTATAAATAGAGGTGATACTTACACAACATTGTGAAATATTTAATGCCACTGGATTGTACATTTCAAATGGTTAAAATGGTACATTTTATGTTATATGTATTTTATCACAATAAAAAAACTTTAAAAAGTACGTAGCAAGAACAACAGTTTTTGATGAGACACTAATGAGATGTCACAAAGAAATTATATAAATTTGAAAATGTTAGTTGCTCAGCCGTGTCTGACTCTTTTCGACCCCATGGACTGTAACCCGCCAGTCTCCTCTGCCCATGGGATTCTCCAGGCAAGAAACTGGAATGGGTAGCCATTCCTTTCTCCAGGGGATCTTCCCAACCCAGAGGTCGAGCCTGGGTCTCCTGCATTGCAGGCAGATTCTTTATCATCTGAGCCACCAGGGAAGCCCAACTGTATAGGAAACAAATAAATTAATGTTACAAAAATTTTTTAGTTTTTTAATTTCTATTCCACAATCCGTCCTTTAAGAACTTGATATATACAGTAATATAACTATTGTACAAAAAATAATGACACTGTGAAAAACACAGAAGGTGTTAGCTCGTCCAAAGTTATGGTTGTTTCCTGTATATGAGTCTAGAGTCTGGAATCATGTCAGGCTTGAATTATGTCAGCTGGGTCCAAGTTCACTTTGTCAAGGGTATGGATTGAGAATGGAATTACATCCTATTCCTGGGTTCTGGAGAGGCAAAGCAGTAGTCAAGGTCACTCCGTTAGCACAGACTTATCCCAGGGTCAGAACCCAGAGGCCAAATAGATCTCAGTATTTCTGTTAGCTCACAGACTCAGTGGACGTGAGTCTGAGTGAACTCCGGGAGTTGGTGATGGACAGGGAGGCCTGGCGTACTGCGATTCATGGGGTCGCAAAGAGTCGGACACGACTGCACGACTGAACTGAACTGAACTGCCACGCAATTGCTGAAGGTCACCGTGCCTTTCTGCCTAGGAGCTCACAGATCAAGCTGGATTGGCTAATGCCTGCTTAAAGAGCAAGCCTGAAGACAAATGCTGCTAATTATTATCTCATTTTGTGTTCAGAGTAATTTATTTTCCCTACTTGTTCTCATCTGACCATCATACTTAACTGCCCTGCAAAGAAAGTGGGGCAGATAGAATCATCTATATTATATGACTGAGGAAGTCATGAGGGTAAGGTCCAGGAAGTCCAAGTCTTGAGGCTTTTCATGGCTGTGTTGGATCAGAACTGAAGCCTTTTGGTTACTAGAATTCCTTTTCTGCAACTCTACCATCCACGTAGGACTGGGGTTCAGGTGAATGCACTTGTCTCAGGCACAAAATTTAAGAGGTGCCAAATCAAGACAAATACTATTTTTATGTAATGTTTTTAAAGGAGAAAATTAATGCAAAAATATCCCTGATGAACAAAATATCAAATATTTAAATCAAGACCGGATATTTGCTGGGGCTTCCTTGGTGGTGCAGTGGTTAAGGATCTACCTTGTGATGCAGAGGCATCATCAGTTAGATCCCTCATCCAGGAAGATTCCACATGCATGGGAGCAGCTAAGTGTGCAAGCCATCACAATGAGACTCCCACACACTGCAGTTAGAGAGTAGCCTCCGCTCTCCACAACTAGAGATAACCAGGGAGCAGCAACAAAGACTCAGCACAGCCAAAAAAAAAAAGGAAGGGGTGGGAAGATTTCCCTGGTGGTCCATTGATTGAGACTTTGCACTTTCCACTGCAGGGCGGGGTGGGTTAGAGATCCCTGTTGGTTGAAGAACTGCTGCTGCTGCTGCTAAGTCGCTTCAGTCATGTCAGACTCTGTGCGACCCCATAGACGGCAGCCCACCAGGCTCCCCCGTCCTTGGGATTCTCCAGGCAAGAACACTGGAGTGGGTTGCCATTTCCTTCTCCAGTGCAGGAAAGTGAAAAGTGAAAGTGAAGTCTCTCAGTTGTGTCCGACGCTTCTCTACCCCATGGACTGCAGCCTTCCAGGCTCCTCTGTCCATGGGATTTTCCAGGCAAGAGTAGAACTAAGAACCGATTATTTGCTTGTTCTCTGACCCGAGTTATTGTGTAATGGGAATAGTTGTTCCCCATCAGCCTGAGGTTTCCAGGCCCCCTAGGCTACCTCATCCCCTTCCTGGGGTTTATGAGGGTTGATGGTGCTGTGCAAACAGACAGGGCAATATGAGGCTTTCTACAGAGTCACGGGGTTATGTTTGGAGACAAGTATCAGAACCTGGCTGCAGAGAGCCAGGTAGCAGCCAGGACCAGTTTGGATCCCACAGCTGAGGAGCCAAGGTCCCTGTGCTCTGCTTACTCCTGCATTGCCTCTGTCCACTCCCTCTCTTCCTAGTGCCAACATCTAGGAACGAGAAAAGACGACAAGGTATCACCCTACTGCACCCTGAAAATCAGAGCCCAGGTGAAGTCCCAAGGAATTCTCAGGACAGAGTCGCTTCTGGGTGGCTGGTCAGGGGCTATTGCATAAACATATCACAGTTTCAGACAGTCTATCAGAGTGCCAGGGGCAAGATCTATTTTTGATCACTGACATACAGGGTGTGTCCTACTTTTAAGGAGCTCTAACTGGAGAAGGAAATGGCAACCTACTCCAGAATTCTTGCCTGGAGAATATCATGGACAGAGGAGCCTGGTGGGTTGCAGTCCATGGGGTCACAAAGAGTCAGACATGACTGAGTGACTAACTTTCATTTTTTCCATAAGTGGAAAACTATATTTACATAAGAAGTACATGAAATTGTGATGATTTACTTTGGCTAAATCATGTTGGCCCATTCGGTATAAAGTTCTCCTAATCTAGTTAATGGAATCTGATTATAGCTGGTGGGTATTTGAACAGAGCAAATCTTTCATCAGCTGTTATTTGAGCATCTACAACTATGCAGTAGTAAACAAAGTCTAAGTCAAGGTCTTTGCTGTCAGCCAAAGCATGTGGAGCCTGCTCAGGGAGATGTGATCCATATACCCAAGAAGACAAATATTAAGCTATGAAAGAGCCCGTTGAGTACAGAATAACATAGCCATTGTTGTTTAGTTGCCAAGTCGTGTCCCACTCTTTTGGACCCCCGTGGACTGTAGCCTGCCAGGTTCCTCTGTCCATGGGATTTCCCAGGCAAGAATACCAGAATGGGTTGCCATTTCCTCCTCCAGGGGATCTTCCAAATCCAGGAATTGAACTCGAGTCTCCTGCATTGCACGTGGGCTCTTTACCATCTGAGCCACCAGGGAAGCAACATAGCCATTAACTCATGCAAATTCCAAGGTGGGAAAGTAGTTCACTTTGGAGGACAGAACAGTTTGCATGAACTGGTTCAGTCAAACAAGCACAGCCCATTGTACTCTCAGGTGATGTGGGCTGCTCCCACTGAGGGCTGGGCAAAGGTGAGGGACAGGCAGAGGCTAGACAGAATCACAGGAGCGTGACATCAGCAGTCTGGCTGAGTAACTGCTTTATGAAGCTGGCAAACCACCAATGTTATGCTTGAAAGTGGCTCCAGGAAGATCACTGAGAAAGAACAAAGCAGGGCCGGTACATGTCAGGAAGGTCCAGGTCTGAAGGGCTCCAGAAGTGAGAGGTTAGTGGGTGATGGAGGAGGAAGGTCAAGGAGAGAAACACTTGAGACTGATGGTCATATCTGTAGGGGAGAGAATGTTGGGATGGCATGACTTCACAGGGGCTCGACTTGTCTGTTTGTCTGATAGGCCCCCAGTCCTGCAGTCTTAGAGCCAACAGATAAAATATAACCACACTCTAAGTCATCTTGGTATTGTGATCCTTATAATAAAATCTGGAATATCTTTGGAAGGACATTTGGGAAACTAGTTGCATTGATTGCTTTCAGAGAGGAGCTCTGGGTAGAATAGGAAGAGAGAGGGGAGACTTTTCACTGTATACCCTTTGAACTTTGAACCAGGTGTTAACTCCAAACCTTTTTTTTTTTTTTATTAAAAGATAAAATCCATGTGTGTTGGGAAAAAAAAGGAAATAGGAACAAAAGTTTCTAGAGTACAATGTTCACAGGATCCTCCATCAAAAAAAACAAATAAGCAGGGACTTCCCTGGTGGTTCAATGGCTAAGACTTGCACTCCCGATGCAAGGGGCCAGGGTCCAATCCCTGGTCAGAGAACTGGATCCCACGTGCTGCAAGATTCCATATGCCACCCACGGAAAGATCCTGCAGGCAGCAAGGAAGATCAAAGATCCCAACTAAGACCTGGCACAACCAGGAAAAAAAAAGCAAACTCCGGAAAATTTTAAACAGCCTTATTGGGGTGTAAAACTGACATACAATAAGCTGCACATGTTTAAAGCGTCCGATTTGGTATGTTTCAGTGTGCGTTTACATCTGCAGAACTATCAGCATGAAAGATATTCATTACCTTTAGAGATTTCCTCCCTCATGCCTTTTGACGTCCCTGTTTTACATCCCGCCCCATCTTTCTCCCATCTCCAGGCAACCACAGCACTGATCTACTTTCTATTAGTTTGCATTTTCTAGAATTTTATATAAATGGACTCAAATAGTATGTACTCTTTTTTTTTTTGACTTATTTTCCTCAGGCAAAATTAATATTGAGATCAACACTGTTGCTTGTATCGATAGCTTATTCATTAATAGTGAAGGATTAGTATTCCTTTTTTCTTTTTTGGCTGTACCACATGGCTTGTGGGATCTTAGTTCCCTGACCAGGGGTTGAACCTGGGCCCTAGGCAGTGAGAGCATGTACTCCTAACCTCTAGACTGTCTAGGAAGTCCTGAGTATTCCGTTTTATAGATACGCACCTGGGTAAAAATCTAGGCGCAGGATCATACGTTAAGTATTTTGAACTGAACGAGAAATGGCCAACGTTTTCCAAAGGGGCTGTACCATTTGGCACTTTCAAAAGCAAAGCATGAGCGTGTTTTTTGGTTGTTCTGTATCCTCCCAAGCTGGCAGAGTTTTTTTTTTTTTTTCATTTTTCTTTTTTCAGTTTTATTGAGATGTAGATGACATACAGCATTATATATGTTAAAAATATACACCATAATGACTTGATTTTCATCCACCATAAAGTGATTATCACAATAAGTTAAGT
The DNA here is from genome assembly GCA_006408695.1 of Aepyceros melampus. NCBI lineage: Eukaryota > Metazoa > Chordata > Mammalia > Artiodactyla > Bovidae > Aepyceros > Aepyceros melampus. The sequence goes on along the minus strand of SJXQ01007109.1, from coordinate 293,169 downwards.
GACAATCTGTCATATCATATAGGTACAAATTAAAGAAAGAGGAAAAGTGTTTTTCTTGTGATGAGAACTCAGGATTTACTCTTTTACTAACTTTCGTAAATATCATACAGCAGTATTAATTATATTTATCATATATATTATATCCTGTTGGGACAGTCTTTTAAACTCTCACGTTCCTATTATGTATGTAGTAATATCTCATTGTGTTTTCAATTTGAATTTCCCCAGTGACTAATGATACTAAGCATCTTAATATTTTATTTGGCTTCACTGTTTGGCTTGCATAATCTTCATTCCCCAACCAGGGACTGAACTCAAGCCCTAGCAATGAACCACTGGACTGCCAGAGAACTCCCCTAGCATTATTTCATGTGTTTATTTATGATTTGTATATCTTCCTTGGTGAACTCTTTATGTATTTCATTCACTTAAAAAATTGCATTGTTTATTTTTTTATTATGTTTATTTACTTTTCATTGATTGATGACTGGTTTACCATGCTGGTTTGATTTTTGTCATACGTCAACGTGAATTAGTCATAGGTGTACATATGTCCCCTCCCTTTTGAACCTCCCTCCCACCTCCCATCCCATCCCACCCCTCTAGGTTACCACAGAGCCCCAGTTTGGGTTCCCTGAGTCATACGGCACATTCCCCTTGGCTACCTATTTACGTATGTTGGTGTACATGCTTGCATGCTGCTCTCTCCATTTATCCCTCCCCCTCCTTCCTCCCCCTCCCCCTTGTCTGTAAGTGTTCTCCATGTCTGTGTCTCCATGGCTGCCCTGCGAATAGGTTCATAGTACTGTCTTTCTAGATTCCACATGTATGTGTTAATATATGACATAAAATGTTTCCAGTTTATTATTATTTAATGTTGAGAGTTCTTTATACATTCTTTATATAATTCATCATGATTTGCAGATACTCTGTCCCTGTTTGTGGCTTTTCATTTTCTTAACAGTTTCAAGGAGATATTTCTAATGCTGCGCAGTTAGGTTATGAACTGATCCTTTCATGGCTCACGCTCTCTTCTCTCTGGCACTCTGCCCTGGTAACTCCAGCCACCTTGCCTCCTCCCTCCCACCTCCCATCCCATCCCACCCCTCTAGGTTACCACAGAGCCCCAGTTTGGGTTCCCTGAGTCATACGGCACATTCCCCTTGGCTACCTATTTACGTATGTTGGTGTACATGCTTGCATGCTGCTCTCTCCATTTATCCCTCCCCCTCCTTCCTCCCCCTCCCCCTTGTCTGTAAGTGTTCTCCATGTCTGTGTCTCCATGGCTGCCCTGCGAATAGGTTCATAGTACTGTCTTTCTAGATTCCACATGTATGTGTTAATATATGACATAAAATGTTTCCAGTTTATTATTATTTAATGTTGAGAGTTCTTTATACATTCTTTATATAATTCATCATGATTTGCAGATACTCTGTCCCTGTTTGTGGCTTTTCATTTTCTTAACAGTTTCAAGGAGATATTTCTAATGCTGCGCAGTTAGGTTATGAACTGATCCTTTCATGGCTCACGCTCTCTTCTCTCTGGCACTCTGCCCTGGTAACTCCAGCCACCTTGCCCTCCCTGGACTTCCTGGACTGCCAGCCTGTCTCCTCAGCTCAGGGAGATGGCAGGGTTCTGCTTAGGTTTCCTCTCCCGGTACTGAGGCTTGGAGACAGGGTGGCAATCCAGGCAGTAAGCGGGGCTAACAGCAGTGCTTATTGCATTTGTTTCCTGTGATCAGGAATCATGGTCCTTTGTTAGCCGATGCCTGATGTCTTAAGTACCCTTGCATTTTTCTTGCCTTCTGTCTGTTTTGTTTGTTTCAGGCAGGTGTGTAAATCTGGTTCCTTAGGCTCTATCTTGACTGGGAAGCACAAGTTCCCTCACACCGCTTGAAAGTTTGATAGAATTCAACTTAAGATATATATTTATTTGGCTGCTCTGGGTCCTAGGTGTGGCACATTGGATCTTCACTGCAGCATTTGGGATCTTTAGTTGTGGCATATGGACTCTTAGTTGCAGCATGTGGGATCTAGTTCTCTGACCAGGGATCGAACTGGGCACCCTGTATTGGGCATGTGTTGTCTTAGCCACTGGGCCCTCAGGGAAGTCCCTGAACAGTTATCACTTAATTTGGAAAGCCTGAGTTGTAGGCACTCACCTAGCTATCATGGGATATTGGCAGAGTTACATGAAGGCTCCCAGGAGACGGCAAAGAGACGCATCTGCAGGTTGTAGTCTGACTGAGGCTTCCCTGGGAATTTACGAGAACCTCACCTAGGCAACGTCAGGAGTGAATCCTGGAGAAGACGTGCTGCAGCACAGTGGGGTACTGACAGGACAAGAGGAGGAGGCAAGTGTTAGACGTGCGGCAGTGATGTGGTTGGGGGGTACGCTGCTCTGTTTTAATCTGCTTCTCACCTTGGTCTAGCAGTAGGTCAAAGCAGACCGTATCTGTGGCGGAAGAAGTGAGTCTTCAGCTGATCTAGATGGTGTGGCTTAATGGAAGAGAGAGGAATTTTATCAATACCTGGTCCAGATAGGTCACGTCCAGATTATAAGCTAGGTCATGGGTGTGATCTCTGAGTTAGGAAGATCCCCTGGAGGAGGAAAGGGCAACCCATTCCAATATTTTTGCCTGGAGAATCCCATGGACAGAGGAGCCTGGGGGGCTTCAGTCCATGGGGTCATAAAGAGTCAGACAAGACTGAACGACTGAGCAAGAAAGCAGGTTCACCTGGGTTTTCAGTCCTCAGGCACAAAGGAAGGAACCAGGGGAGGCAGATCCCGATGAAGCTGTCCTGGAGTCTGTCTCTTCGGTTACGCTGGAGCAGACGCGATAGTCTGGGATCTCCCTGTACCGTCCACCCGAGGACTGTTTGCCCGCCTTCTGCAATAGATCTCCTCTGTCCTCTGATTATGACTTCTTCCTTGGTTTGCTCCCTTGCAGGATCCATTCTCCAACAGCTCCTTGAGAAAACATTCATGGGCGGTAAACTCTGAGATTTTACATGAAAGTTGTCTTCATTTACCTTCTAAATGCTAGATACTTTGGCTAGGTGTAGAATTTGAAGTTGAAAATCATTTTTCCCTTAGTGTTTTGAAGATATTGCTTCACTAACATTTTTTTTTTTTTCCTGGCCATGCCTGGCACATGGAATCATAGTTCCCAAACCAGGCATTGAACCTGCATCCCTCGCTTTGAAAGCTCAGAGTCTTAATCACTGGACTGCCAGGGAAGTCCCTTCACTAACTTCTTGATTCCAGTGATGTTATTGAGAAGCCTGAAACTATTGATTCCTGGTCCTTTGTATGTGACCTTCCCCCCGTGAAGCTTGTAGAATCTTCCTTGACTTCTATGTTCTGGAATTTCACAATGATGAAACTCAGTGTCTACTTCATCTGTTGGTCTTGCTTCTTGATCACCCTTTTCCACCAGGAAATTCTGTTCTTCAACTCTGGAACATCTTGAATTATTTAGTTGATGATTCTTTCCAATTCATTACCTTTGTTTTCTTTTCCTGGAGTTTCTATTATTCAAATGTTGAACCTACATGCTGCTGCCAAGTGGCTTCAGTCGTGTCCGACTCTGTGCGACCCCATAGTCGGCAGCCCATCAGGCTCCCCTGTCTCTGGGATTCTCCAGGCAAGAACCCTGGAGTGGGTTTGCCTACATGAATTATCCTCTAATTTTGTCTCCTAGTGTCCATTTCTGTTCTTCATACTTTGTTTTCTCTGAGTTTTCTCCAGTTTCATTATTCTTTCTATTGAGTTTTCTACTTCTGTCACTATGTTTCTTTTTGTTTCTTTGAATTATTTCTTTATATGGCATCCTTTCCTTGTTTCATGGGTCCAATATCATCTCTTTTCCTTTTGAAATACTAATGATGATTAAGAAATTTTAATTTTTAATATCCTTTCCCTTCATGGCCTGTTTTTCCTTCAAGTTACTTTTTTTGTTCATTCCTCTTGGTTTTGGTCCTTATCTTTCATGTGAGAAACTTTTGTTAGTTGTTTGACATTAACTATTTACTATCAACTATTACTCCTTATCAAGAGTAGAGTCTGAAAGGGTGACTGGAAGCTCCGACTGTAAGATTGGGTCTTATTGTACCTCAGCCAAGGTTTTCCTCAAAAAAGAGCCTAAGAGGGCTCGTTACACACAGGGGAGTGACGAAGTGACCCAAAGAAGCAGGAGTAGGGATGGTGGGAGGGAAAATGGCAGAGCACAGTATCAGCGTTAGACATGTGACCGGTGCTGTTTCACGGCATCTTCTGAGTCCCGTAGAATGTGTCTCAGCTGTCCAATCAGGGAACCAAAGTCTTCAAAGGTATCCCCACAGGTATTATCTTCCCTAGATTTCTGACTTCAAGTCCTCCGTGCTGATGCAGAGTGATTCTATTGACCCAGAGACGTCAAAGCAGCTTTGAGACAGAAAGCAAATTCAGGGACGAGATAGATCTAGACAGAGATATTATAGGGAACTGGCTCAGGTGATTATGCTGAGAAATCTCATGATGTGTCATTTGTAAACTGGAGGCCACAAGAACCAGTTGTGTAATTCTAGTCCAAGAACCGGGGGAGCCATGGTGTAAGTTCCAGTCTGAGTGTAGGAAAAGACAAGTGACCCAGCTCAAAAAAAAAAAAAAAAAAAAAATTAGGCAGAGAGAGTAAATTCTCTTGTCTGCTTTTTTGTTCAAACTCTCAACAGATTGGATGAGGCCCAGTATCCGCTCTGCTTCCCTGGTGGCATAGCAGTAAAGAATTCACCTTTCATGCAGGAGACGCTTGAGATGTGGATTTGATCCCTGGGTGGGGAAGATCCCCTGAAGGAGGAAATGGCAACCGCTCCAGTATTCTTGCCTGGGAAATCCCAAGGACAGAGGAAACTGGAGGGCTACCGTCTACAGGGTTGCCAAGAGTCAGACACGATTGAGCATCCACGCAGCATCTGCTCAGTCTACCAATTCAAATGGTAATCTCATCCAGGAGTATTAATTAATATCTGGGCATCTTGTGGCTAGTCAAACTGACACAGGAAACTAACCATCATATTTGCTTGGGAAGCTATACGGAACTTGATGGAACAGTGGCTATGACTTTGGGTAAAATAACAGCTGAGGTCCAGAGCACTAGGAAGCGGTGCACAAAAGGTGTCTGATACATTGATCCTGGGCTTTACTGAAGGGTGACCTGGTTGGACCATCGTTAGGAGTTAGGAATGCCCCCGGGGGCCATCCTCATAGACCTATTAGATTCCTCAAAGAGTCTTCCAATCTCATACCCAAAGGTAAATGTCACGTTGCCAGCATTCTGAGAGCCAAATTGGGATTGTGCCAAATCATGTCTGACTCTTGGCAACACGATGGACTGTAGCCAACCAGACTCCTCCGCCATGAGATTTCCTGGGAAAGAATACTGCCTTCTTCAGGGCATCTTCCCGATGCGGGGATCAAACCCCTCTGGCCTGGCAAGCGGATTCTTTACCACTGAGCCCTTGGGGCAAGACGACTAGAGTCATCTCACTTGCTGAGCATCTGGCCTCTGGACCTCCTGATTTTCGGTGTGGTAGCTAGGCCCTCTGTGTGCCTAGCATCCTTCAGACCAGACACTCTCTCTCTTCAGAATAATCTCCAATCTCCTGCTGGGATCAGGGAAAGGATGTGATCCTATCCCTGATAGGATCTAACTGCTTCTCAAACTGCTGTCACTCAGCTCTCTTTATTTTACCCTTCCCCTTCCCACTTAGTCCCAGTGATCCCCAGTTCTGGTTTCTGAGCCTGCTCAGTGTAAGTTGGGCTGGATCTTAGCTTTCTCAGGCCTGCTTAATTTTAAGAAAACCCTCATCCATCTATTTTCCAGCTTTGGAAATTGCATTGCTCTCTTGTATTCTTTCCTTGATGAGTTTATGAAAAGAAGGAAAGAAGGAAGGAAAGAAAGGGAAAAGAAAAGCTGTTTAATGCAGTTTGGGGATGGAGCAAAATTAGCTGCATGTATGCTATCTGCCATGTTAGCTTGGAACTGGCTACATATATCTCCTTCCTTTGTGTCCTTCTTTTTTAGTTTACATGTCACCTCCTCAGAGAGGTCTTCCCTGACCACTCAAACTGTGGTTAGGCCTTCCATCAACATACCTAACTGATGACTACTTGGTATTTCCTTATGTACAGACTTCTGCCCCATTAGAATATAAGCTCCATGAGAACAGGAACCCCAGTCTATGCAGCATCCTCAGCTTCTAAAATAGTACCTGGTGGGACTTGCCTGGTGGTCCAGTGGTTAAGAATCTGCCTTGTAATGCAAGGGACACAGGTTGGATTCCTGATTGGGGAACTAGGATCCCGCATGATGCAGAGCAGCCGGACCTGCGGAACCACAACGCAGCTACTGAGCCTGAGCTCTCAGAAGCCCCAGTCCACAATTAGAGAATGCATGCACCGCAGTGAGCATCCCATGTGTTGCAGCTAAGACCTGGCACGGCCAAATAAATGAACATTTTTGAAAAAAGGAATAAAGTTAAAAAAAAATAGTACCTGGTACATGGAAGAAATAAGAACTGTGTTTGGAAACCTTCTGAGTATCCGAGTTTCAAGCCTGCGTGTGATGTACCCTGGGAAAAAGAAAGACTGCCGTGTGTGAAGAAGGAGCAGGGTGTATCCAAAAATAAGAGAGGCTGCATGTAAGTCATGTGAGTGTGAGCAGCAAGAGAAACTGCAAAGAGCAAGAGCAGAGCTATGGAATCTGGAAAAGCCTGTATTAGAAAACTCTGCCTCTGACATCAAGGTCATCCTAGGTTTTGATTGAGCCTCTGTGATGAGTCGGGCTGACCCAAGAAGGGAGACACGCCAGGCAGAGGTGGATGTGTAGGACAGGACACAAGACGGGAAGCATGTCTGGCTGGCTCTTCATTAATGGCCACCAGAGGCGAGGAGGGCAGAAACGGGAAGCAGGCTCTCGGAGCTGCAGGCATGCAAGGGAGCAGCTCTGTCCTGCAGTGCGAGGCCACAGCACACGGGGACCGGGAGCTGCTGCTCATCTTATGTGCCAGGGACCCTTATCATCAGCCAGGGACACTCCAGGGGCTGTTCACATCTCTGGAGGTCCTGAGTGTTGTGTGACCTTTATTTCATTAAAAAAAAAAAAAAAATCAAAAAAGGTACGGGTGTTTTGTGCAGCCAATGCAGATGACATATACACAATTTTTTTTTTTAAAGATTTTTGGGATGTGGACCATTTTCAAAATCTTTATTGAATCTGTTCCAGTATTGGTTCTGCTTTGTGTTTTAGTGTTTTGCCTGCGAGGCAAGGGGAATCACAGCTCCCAGATCAGGGAATGAACCCACACCCCTGCATTGGGAGGCGAAGTCTTAACCACTGGATGCCAGGGAAGTCCCCACAAAAACACTTTTTAAAGTTACCTTTCTAACAGTGGCAGCTTTAGCCCAGGAGGTCTAGTTTTTTCCTTTTTCTTTCTTCATTAAAAAGGTAATACCTTCATATGGTTCAAAATTCAAACATCACGAAAGGATATAGAGTACAAAATGCCCTTCCCACTTGATTTTCCACCTTCCTCTCAGGTCTCCTCAGAGGTGACCAGTGTAAACAGATCCTTGCATCCTTCCAGAAATATTCTCTGGCCATCCAAGTTTTTTTTTTTTTTTGGACGAGATTAATTCAGAACAGATCTCTACTTAGAGCGCACGAAGAGGCCTTTCCTCTGAGTAAGTCAGGGCTAAGGGCTGGGTTCTTCATTTTCACTGGTAAAGAGAGACAGTAGTAATAGGAGCCTGCAGGGGCTGGGGGAGGGAGTGACCTCCTCTGGGTTCATTGGCAGATCACTTAGCACGAAAGGAACTGTGGTAGAAGTGGACTATGGTCGGCCAGGTGTCAAATGCTTTTTTTAGGACAGAGCTAGTCTAGCTTCCCTGGTGGGTTTTCTTGGTGTCTTAGTGGGAAAGATCGAGGGGAAGAGGAGAAGGGGACGACAGAGGGTGAGATGGTTGGATGGCATCACCGACTCGATGGACATGAGTTTGAGTGGACTCTGGGAGTTGATGATGGACAGGGAGGCCTGGCGTGCTGCGGTTCATGGGGTCGCAAAGAATCGGACACAACTGAGCGACTGAACTGAACTGAATTAGTGGCAGAGAATCAGCCTGCCAATGCTGGAGACACAGGTTTGATTCTTGGGTAGGGAATAACCCCTGGAGAAGGAAATGGCAACCCACTCCAGTATTTTTGCCTGGAAGAATCCCATGGACAGAGGAGCCTGGCAGCCTACAGTCCATGGGGTTGCCAGGGTCAGACACGACTTAGCAACTAAACCGTCACCACCAGTCTAGCTTTAAAGAGGATGGCTAAAGGCATAGTGTTGATATAGCAAAAGAAATCATGACTGTCATGTGTGAGGTGATAGGGAAAACATTTCCACTGGGTAGATAAGGGCCTTCTCTGAAGAAACGTTATATGGAATGTAAACTTGGAAGAAGAAAGCTGTAAGCTACCCAAGATGTATCTTCTTATAAAAGGGAGTCACTCCACAATTGAACCGTGAGGATCCACAATTGAACAAGGAGTAAACCAGGAGAGCTAGAGGGACTTCCCTGGTGGTCCAGTAGTTAAGAATCTGCCTGCCAACACAGGGTTCCAATCCTGCTTCTGGAAGATTCCACATGCCATGGAGCAACTAAGGTGTGTGTGCATGCTAAGTCGCTTCAGTCGTGTCTGACTCTTTGTAAACCTATGGACTGTGGCCTACCAGGCACCTCCGTCCATGGGATTCTCCAGGCAAGAATATGGGAGTGGGTTACCATGTCCTCCTCCAGGGGATCTTTCTGACCCAGGGATTGAACCAGAGTCTCTTATGTCTCCTACACTGGCAAGCAACTAAAGCCCAGGTGCCACGACTACTTAAGCCCATGTGCCTAAAGTGTTGTTCACTGCAACAGGAGAAGTCACCACAATGAGAAGCCCAAGCACTGCAGCCAGAGAGTATAGTTCCTGCTTGCTGCAACTACAGAAAGCCCACACACAGCAATGAAGGCCCAGCACAGCCAAAAACAAAAAAAAAAATGAACAAAACCAGAACTAGAGAGCTAGAGTTCCCAGGTGGCATGCCAGACGATTGATAGCAATAGAGTGGAAGATGGGGACCAGGTCTGGGGATTAAGTTAAAATGGATCTGACATCTCCCGATTGGAAGGATGCCCGATTCTGAAGGTGGAACACTTCAGTGAAGTAGGGGAGAGAGCACCTGGCAAATCAGACAGCTCCTACAATGGGAGATCCAACTGAATCCATCTGGCAAGGGGGCAGTCTTGGCCAAAAACTGGGAGAGGCAGAAGGGAATGGGTCTGGAGTCAGACTACTGGGCTCAATGCTGATTCTAATATTTCTTAGCAGCATGGAGCTGAGCAAGTTAAACTCCTTGCATCTCAGTTTCCTAACAGAGATAATATACAGTGATAATAATAGCCTCTTAAGGAGTGCTGTGTGATCACGTAAATCAACCTCCAATGAGGGCTTAGAACAATGCCTGGTGCATAGCTTGCTCAATGTTTTTCTGTCATACCTATTTTTAATAAGGACCTGTTCAGGCCAGTTTTGCTGGCAGAGAGGTACTCCTTGATGAACCAGGACAAGCAGAATCATAGATGGATTTCAGGTAGGGCTAGGAGGGAAAAGGTTGGGGGATGAACAAAGAACACACAAGAACAAATCAGGAAGGATGAAGACAAAAAGTTCAGGGTGGGGCTATTTCAGAGAACATAGCCTGCAGCAGGTCTACAATGTTCAAAGTTAGATTGTGTAAAGGAATATCTCTTGGAAATTAAATGGAGAAAAGCTAAATTTCAGTTAAAGAAGCATTCTTTTTGTGTTCACTTAGAGCTCAAATTACACTGTTAAGGAGAATGGCCAGTTTGCACAGAAGGAACCCGAAGATCTATATAAACTTAGGAGATTTGAGTTCTAGCCCTAGTTCTGTCCTAAGTAGCTGATGCTGTACTTAATGAACTAACAACTGTATCGTTTTGAAAAGAAAGGGCCAGACCCAGTTCCTAGGCCTCGTGAATATTTCACATTCTCTGATTCTAATTCAAGAAAACAGGCTCTTAAGAGAATTTCAGAGTTGCCCACCTTTCCCCAAGACTCCTTCCCTCAAATAAATCCGTTAAGACTAAGAGCGTCTAGTGTTCCTTTCCTTTTTCCCAGGTTCCTTGCCAAAAGGAGCAAGATTTCTAAAATGCTGGCATTGGGAGAGAGCCACTACTTTTTCTTTTCCCATCCATTTCAGGAAAGTTTAGGTTTTCAGTTATTCCTCGGTCTGCCAAGAGTTGCTTCCGGATTTAAGTAGGAAGAAGTAAGAGGAGAGGGGGGCGGGGAAAGATTTGCTTAAAGGAAGTGAAGCTTGTTTTGCCTGTGTTCTGGGAGAAGGTGGTTGGCAGGTAGACCGTGACTGCTCAGCTTCAAACTATCTTTTTAGTGGAATCTGGCCCGACCAGGTTAAGAGATACTGATTCACAAGGCCGAGGGACAATGTGCATACTAATACACTGCCTTTCATAAATGGTCAACAAGAAGCTTACAAACTCTCAAATAAGTGGCATCTCAATTAGGATGCTTGGCTAGGGGGGATGTGCTGGTTGGAAAATCACTTGGCTCTAATTCTTTGACCTTTAGGGAACGATTGGTTTGTTGAGAAGAAAAATCTTGAGTTCTACAGTTGAGGAGAAATGGCTGTTGCCCAAGGGCTATGAACCTGCATCTTGTTTGCCTGTCATCCTGTCAGTCATTTTCCTTTTTTTTTTTAAAGACAAAAATCTGAAATCAAAAACACCGAATTCCAAGTTTCTTCCAAGAGCGAAGGCCCCATCTCTAGGACACTGTACTAATAATACTGGCCTGGCCTATTCCGCGCCTGGGACCCCCTAGTCTTCTTCTCTGAGGGGTCCGCACTGCGGGGTGCAAACCAACAAACCAGCTCCAAACCAAATGTTCCATCGTCAGCCAATCGCTGGCTGGGACCCCTCAAGAAAAGCAGAGAAACCTACAGAAGGTGAGTGGCATTAAGGCCAGCCTATCCAAGGGGAGGCAGCTGAAGGGGTGGGGTCAGAATTAGCCAATAGTTTCCAAGTGGTTGTTGTTAGGCGGGAGGAAGACGCTAGCGAGCGTGCGTGAGGCCTCTCCCCGGGAAAGGGGTGGCAGGAAGCTAGAGGAGCCAATGGCCGCGGCGGGCGGGCGGTGGCGCGCATGCGTACTGCTACCTGGGGCTGCGGGCGGGAGGCGGGGAGGGTGGGGGAGGGGAGCGGGCAGGAACGCGGCGAAGCTGATGCCGCCGCCGCAGCCGCCGCCGCAGCGAAGAGGCCATGTTGTGTGGTGTGTGGGGCGGGGGGGAGGAGGAGGAGGGAGTAGAGCCGAGAGAGGAGACGGGAGAGACACCACACACACACGGCACAAGATGGCCGGAGAGGCAGCAGCACCCCGAGCTGTCAGGCGTTCCGCCGGGGCCGCGGAGCCCGCCGGCGGGCGAGGACCTACCCCCGGGCGGCCCGCAGACCCGCGGGCGCAAAGCGGCCGTGGCTGGGGGGCGAGGCGGGCCGCGCGCGGGGCTGGGAGCCCGCGGCAGAGGCGCCCGGGGCGGCCGGGCCCACGACGCGGAGAGCGTCGCTGCGGCAGCGGCCGCCGAGGCTCCCCGGGGCCCCGGCGGCCCGACCCGTGCGGGCGGGAGGC
>SJXQ01007109.1:167968-281247 GCA_006408695.1 Aepyceros melampus | reverse complement strand
CGGGCGGGCGGCCCGGGCGGGCTCCCTGGCGCGGGAGTCGGGTGCAGGCGACCAGGAGGGGTCGGCCGCGGCGTTCGGACCCGGTGAGTGGCTCCCCGGCTCCTTTTATTGTCCTTTGTCCTTGGGAGGAAAAGCAAAATGTCCTTGAGCGCGCGAGCAGGAGGGGGCGGCGGGCAGGGCCTCGCGGGCCGTCTCTCCCCTGGCGGCGCCGCTCGCCGGCTCTCCGGGCGGGAAGCGCCGCGGGGCCGGGGGCCGGGGGCGCGCGGCCCCGCTGCAGACCCCGCTGCGGGCGGGGGCCCTTCTCGCTGCCCGGACCGGCCCCGCGGGGAGAGGGGCGGCGGCGGCGACCGTGCGAGGAGAGCCCCCGTCTGTCCTGGTGAGTTATTTTGATATTTAGGGTAAGGAAAAAAGAATCCCCTTTTCGTGTCCTTCCAACTGGGGAGTTTTTTTAACCCCTTTCCCGTGAGGTGGGAACACATCTTCGTGGTCGAACTTAAAAGAACAATGGAACCCTGACTACGTTTCAACAAAAAATAAAAACTTGTTTTTTTTTTTTTTTTCCTTTTGGGTGTTGGCTTTTAACTCTTTCCAAGCCGATTTTGAAAACGGCTGCAGTGTTACAGATGAAAAGGTAGTTGCTGCTTGTTCAACCCTTTATTGACGTTAAGGTTGTCTTTTTAAAATGCAAGTTGGAGGAGTGCTTCTGGTATTTCAAAAATTACGAAGCCAAGTTTACTATGTCGTCAGGGCTGTTTAATGGAAATAGATTATAATTACGGTGCTAGACGATGACGTTTGATTAAGGTAGTTTATTTTACTGAGTAATTACGCCAAGATTGTTTGACATTCTGTTGTTTGAACAATGATTAAATCTACTGTTGGGATACTTTTAAAAAGGTCATAAGGAGCCGTTATACCACACCTGAATGTTAGGAGATACTTGGGTCAGTTCCTAGACTTTTAAAAGTTTAAGTTCGTCGTTTGATTATTTTTAAAAATAATGTATATCCTCACAAGCTGTGGTCGACAAAACTTTTGCAAAGGAATATTCAGACACCAAATCCCTTTGTGAAGTTACTTTCTCGTAGTGTAAATACTAAAGTAGGATTGCTCGGTAATGGGCGATGAAGAGGAGCCATATTTGTTGCATGCATAAAAATCCAGTTATGCTCAAAATGGAACAGTATTTTAATAGTGTATTATGGTTTTTAAAAAATTTGTAGAGTCCCCTGTACAGTCTAGAAATTTGAAACATTGTCTGAGACGGAATTTAAGTTTAGTGATTTGAAGAACAAACCACAAATGCACAAACCTTTGTGTATTTTAGAATATATTTGTCTTCGTCCTGCGGTAGGTCGTGTGTTGTTGTGGAGGTGAAGATCTACGTAAAAATAGTGTTGGGCAGATTTACGTAGTACTTGTAAAATCACAGGTACTGTTGTATTTTTTAATGTTTCTGAGGGTATTTTTGTTAGTGAAATTGTTTTATTTTCCGAATAGCATTCATATACTGATACATGTTACATCAGTTGCGCATATCTTGATTTTACAGACTCTGTTGTTTTAACCGTTTTGTTTTTTCAAATCAACGGTTTTTGAAATTTTTGAACACTGCAAGTCGTTTTATATTAATATTCTGAATCTAGTTTTTCAGAATCCTCTAAATAGCAAAATGGAAAATAATTGCTAGTTGTTTAACCTCATAGATCTTTTTACATGAGAAATGGGGGAAGGGAGACTGAAAATGTTGGAGACCTCAGTTTGAAATTGAATAAAGATCATAGATAGTACATGTTTTAGATTTGCTTTAAAGACAAAGCTAATATCCCACTTGGTGAGATCAAATAACTTGTGGTTTAAAAATTTAAAGTAACCAGTAGCCATTTTAACTTATTTCTCCTGGAGTTAATTTTTAATTGCTCATTTCTTGTAAAAGGTAGTTCTAGATGGTAAAGAAAATTTAAGATGATTTCAATCTTTACAAATGGTAAACTTCTTTGTTTTTGTGTATCGCTTGGCATCAAAGAAAAATAAAAATGAAAACAAGGTCATAATCTTAAAACCTCGCCAAAGATGAGAATTTTTTCTTTTTTAATCTCAATGCCTTATCTCTAATATTTATGCATGCAACCAAAAGATGAGGAAAACAAAGAGTGATAGATACTATGATAAATAACTGCAACCTTAAATGTACAGGTAGCATGTTGATAAGCCATCTTCTTGAATTTGTCCAGTGATCATGTCTCTGGAATATTTTCTCATTGTTTCATCACACTGAAACTTTGGCCAAAAATTGTTCAAAAATCAAAACACTGATATTATCTTTTCTTTTTTTTAAGGTAACTTACAAGATTAAAATTAAATTTGGTTGACGATGATTCTGAACAAATACGCTGTTTTATTTAAGGTAAGAATGGGTCAATTTTACTACTTTGACATAAAAGTAAGCTTATTAGGTTTTTATTTTCTTTAATAATTTATATTTTTGATACTGATTATGAGTAAGTATCTGAAATAATTTTACAAAATATTTAAACCTTTTCATTGAGAAGTATTATGTGCATAGCTATTGTAACTTAATGTGCCTTTTGAATAGTTTAAAATATTGAAGGTCTTTTAAGCCTTTGTTTAATTTTGGGACCAAGAAAAAGACTGATTATACTTTCAGGAAAACCATAAACCAAAGATATGCTTTTTCTTTTTTGCTGCCTAATATACTGTGCAAAAGTTTTAATCTTTTAATATTAAATAAGTTCATTGGAAAATTCAATCTAGTTACTATTCATATTAACATTTTAGGGGAGAATGTTTTAAAAATTAGGATTTTGTGAGCATAGGTTTTAGTTTTTGTTCCTTTCATGAAGTAAGAACTTTAAAAGCATGTATTGCTATTTGGCTTTTGGTGGTTCCATCAATAAATTGTTTAGAATATTGTTTTTTTCCCCCCCTCAAAAGGTATGCCATTTTGAAGACTGAGACCATGGAATTTTATCCTTGAGGATAAATCTTTGTGATACTCTGTATTTTGTATAGCAAGTAAGTAAATGTTTTTACCCAACATATGAAGTCTAATAGCTACCAACATTTGAATAGGAAAATAGCAGTAAAGGTTGTCAGTGTGACATGAATTGTAGACTTAATCTCGAAAAAGGGATGAGAAAAAGCCCATCAAATGCATTTCCTTATATCAAAGCAGTTTTGTGCTAATGTTAAAACAGTTGATACATGTAATTTATATCAGCTGTGAGACATTCAGTACTTTTCAGTTAAATGGTGATTTAGATTATGGTTAAATCAGAAGTTGAGTCATCATCTTTACAATCTGAAATGTACATTCTTCAGCCATTTTTTTGGTGATACAGATTATGTTTTAGAAATGGTGTAGAATTTTTGTATCTGCAGATCTTACAGTTCTTAAAAGAACTGTATTTCAAAAATTAAGTAGACCCTTTCATAGTCTAGTTATTATTTAGTGGATTTAAAATAGTCATTTTACCTATTTTTGTGAGTCTGTCTTTCCAAACACGTAGAAAAATAAGTTATTTTACAGGAAACTAAAATGATGTGACTTAAGAGACTTGTTACCTATAGCTTAGTAAGTCTTTAGAGCTTGAAAGGAAGGAATAATTTCAACATGTATATGATACTTTGATATCCTAAAATTAGATACATGAATTAAAACAATACGTACAGAATTTTCAGGAGTAATTTCTTACTCCTTAACACTGAACGTGGAAATTAATGTCAGTGATATTAGCAAGGGATTTACCAGAGGAAATATGGAATATAATGAGATATCTTGGGAAATTTTAAGGAAAGTCAAATAACCAATTAATTCATATAAGGGCAGGTTTTCATTTGTTCTTATAATTCTTGTGGATAATTTATCGTTGGTGTTAGCTTATTCTGTTGATTCAAATAGATGATAGAGGTAATATTTTTATTTCTTTTAATTTAGCTTAATTTTTGCTTTTTGGTCCTTTTGCAGTTTGGTCAAATTTGTGTTTATTACAATGTACAAAAGAAACCAAATGTTAGATCTTTAAAACAGTAATGTTTTAAAGATGTCATATATGTAGAGTCAAAACATCTTTTCATCCCAAGTATCTTTAATACAAGTATCACAGTTAGGGGTTCCTTCTTGTAAATGATAAGATGTTATTTTGGCATTCAGATGTGCTTGGACACTGTTGTAAAAATGGAGAATTGAGCTTCTTAAGACACAAATGTATGTGAAGTTTAGGGTAAGTTTAAGTAGAAATTGGCAATGACTAATAATAGACTACCAAAGTTGTAATTTGAATTCATAAAATTAAAAAAAAAAGACTTAAAATGTTAAATGGAGATTTTAATTTTTTTGTCTAGTATTAATCATTATAAAAATACTTTAAATGATATAGAAACTCCTAAATTAACATAATGGAGTTCAGTTTTCCTTTTTATCACCAACAAAATAAAAGATTTTAATAAGTCACATTTTAAAAATATCTGCATGTCCTTTGACCTTCATAATAATACGGTCAGTGTTTTGAAATCTGCTGCTGAGCCAGGCTTGTAAAATTGGCAATATTTCTGGTAGACAAAAAGAATGGATACATGAGAGGAAATATAACCAAAGATTCCATTATTTTAAGTTACTACATTTCATAAAAAATTTTTTTAGTTTATTACTACTTTCTGTTTGAATCAAAGTTACAAATACTTAAATGTTTGTTTTTATTTTAACATTTTGAATTCTTGAATCAAAATAACCTGATCAGGTTCGAGATTAATTCCATTGTATCTATCATTGTGGCAACAACTGTTTAAAAAAATTCCCTGGAGTTCCACAGATAATGAAGGAAGCCATGCCCATAGTTAACAAAAGGCTTTCATGAACTACTGCATTATAATTGGAGGCTCGATTATATGAAATAGGTAATTTTGAATATAAATTTTCTTTCAAGCTTAGTTTACTATTGTTCACAGTTTCTTGATTATTTAAAATTTTGGACTGTGGACAACCAATTAATTTGCCTTGTTTACTCTGATTTTCTTCTTTGTTGAGAGGGAAAAAGATAACTTGGGGATATCTCCATCTTCTCCATTAATGAGAGGTGTGTGAAAGAATGGAAAGAATAACTGATTGAGCAGAGAGGAGACCCAGCTTCTCATGTGAATTAGTTCTGTAATCTTGACATTTTATTCATTGTGGGCTTTAGTCTTCCTAATTTGTATAAAATATTTGGAGTTTTCCAATCTCACACCAGTTTGCTCTTAAATTGTGTAGTAAAAATAATAGTGTGTCTAATTCTCTTAAACTGGAGAGCAGTTTTTATAATTTTTGCATTGCAAATTGTAGGTACTATTTTGTGTTGGAGTTAATTGAATAACATGAGACCTGGGCCTGTAGTATACTTGACTTTCCTAATTTTGATGGTGATTTTGTCCCTAAATTGTGTCTGACTCTTTGCGACCCCATGGACTATAGCCTGCTAGGCTCCTCTGTTCATGGGGTTTCCCAGGGAAGAATTCTGGAGCGGGTTGCCATTTCCTTCTCTAGGGGATCTTCCCAACCCAGGAACCTGCGTCTCCTGCATTGGCAAGAGGATTCTTGACCATTGAGCCACCAGGGAAGCTGTTTCTTAATTTTAGGTGTTCTAAACTATTAAATAGTATAAATGCGGACATAATGGAGGAGTGTCTTTAAAAAATAGAGATTTAGAATGCTGCAATGAAAGTGTTTTGAATTTTTTCCCTAATTGTTTCATTAAATAATTTAAAGATTAATGTATTTAATGTAATATTTGCAGTGACCATCATGATTATAAAGCTTACATGCTTGGCATAACCTCTATAATTTCTCTGAATACAGCTGTATTTCAGAGATAAATATTCTCTTACTCAGCTACCTTTCCCTTCCAGGTTAAGTGGCTCAGCACACTTAATTGTCAAATTGACTGTTATTTCTGAGTATAATTAACCATGACAATTTAAATTCAAGGATATTCTGAACTTTACAAATAAAAACTGTGATTTGAATGTTTATATAACTTCCAAGAAGCATGTTTACTCCAACAATTTGATATATACATTGTGTAAAGCTAGATAATCCACTGTTTTGGAAAACAAGCCTTTGTTTTTTGAGTTTATTTGAAATTGAATATTTCCCAAACAAGCAATTATATCCTTAATATATATTACAGAGTAGTCAAAATCATTTTAATTTACGTTAGTCAGTCAGTCAGTTCAGTCGCTCAGTCGTGTCCGACTCTTTGCAACCCCATGAATCGCAGTACGCCAGGCATCCCTGTCCATCACCAACTCCCGGAGTTCACTCAGACTCATGTCCATTGAGTCCATGATGCCATCCAACCATCTCATCCTCGGTCGTCCCCTTCTCCTCCTTCCCCCAATCCCTCCCAGCATCAGGGTCTTTTCCATTGAGTCAACTCTTCGCATAAGGTGGCCAAAGTACTGGAGCTTCAGTTTTAGCATCATTCCTTCCAAAGAAATCCCAGGGCCGATCTCCTTCAGAATGGACTGGTTGGATCTCCTTGTAGTCCAAGGGACTCTCAAGAGTCTTCTCCAACACCACACTTCAAAAGCATCAATTCTTCTGCGCTCAGCCTTCTTCACAGTCCAACTCTCACATCCATATATCAAGCTAAATATTTTGCTTAACTTTAATGGTTTATAAGTTGTGCGAGTTTTCTTATGACTTGATGACTTTACCACTAGTACCTTATTTTTGTGGAAAATTTCTTATATTTCACAATGTTCTCAAGTTTTATTCTTAATTAGGATGTTAGGTGGTTTTGAGGACTTCAAAAGAGACAAACGTAAGAAAAGCACAGATGGCCTAGTGTTAATGTAAGACTACACTTAAGTCATCTTTGTGTTTTATTATAAAATGACCAGCAATCATAATATACATTTAATTTCATATTAAAGGAGGATCCTTGTTACTGCAAAATATTAAAGATAGATAGGAATATGAGCAAAATTATCAAAGTTTGTAGTCTACTTAAGGTGAACTTAGTTTGTGTTAGTGGCTCAGTTGTGTCTGACTCTGCAACCCGATGGACTGTAGACCGCCAGGCTACACTGTCTGTGAAATTCTCCAGGCAAGAATACTGGTGTGGATTGCCATTCCCTTTTCCAGGGCATCTTCCCAACCCAGGGATCAGTCCCAGGTCTCCATATAAAGGAAGGCTTTGTCAGCTTTTGGAAGGGAGATGGGAGTGGTAGATTACATTAGTGTAAGTACTTCTTGTGGTGCAAAAGTGTGATCCAGCTTCTCATCTGGTTTTCATGGAGTGAGCACTCTGAACCACATACTAGTAGAGAGCTTTTTTAAAATAAGCTGATGAGTTTTCCTCAGACATTTCTTTCATGGATATTCCCTTAAGTCATTCCTGCCCTTCTCTCAGGGACTAAATCAATATTTACTTGATTGACTTAGGATTTATCTTTGTTCAGTAACTGCCTTCTTTATATAAGGTCAGGTTAAATTTGGAAGCTTATAATGCTGTGTTTCTTGTTAATTGCTTCATTTTATTAACTTGTTGGGAGGAAATTTTAGCACCTTGATCTTAGAAAAAATTTTGAAGCAGATGTTTGCAATATTTCTTGGATATGAATAGTCAAAATGATTAATGGGTTTTGGTAAAGTTATCAGGAACTTGCTTTATAATTTGAAAATTGGAAACCTTGGTCTTGGAAAACATTTAGGTAGCTTAGTTGTTGCTTAAATCTTAAACTTTTACTTTCTAAAAGTTCTTAAATTGGTACTTTCTCATAATTGAACTTTTAAACAAAACATTTTGGATAGTTGCCATTATTTTGATTATTATATCATACTTTGGCACAGTAGTGATGGGAAAAAGTATATTCCTGTATTCTCAAAAATTTACTTGAGATAGAGAAACATTGTCTTCTGTGTTGGTGAAGTATTTCAGTCTAACCAGTGAAAAGTATGGGTATGGTATTTTTATCAAGCCACATACTTTAGAGAGGGTTAGTGTTGATGCTGGGAAAAATTGAGGGCAAGAAGAGAAGGGGGCAACTGGATGAGATGGTTGGATGGTATTACCAACTCAGTGGACATGAGTTTGAGCAAACTCAGGGTGATGGTGATGGACAGAGAAGCCTGGCATGCTGCAGTTCATGGGTTCACAGAGTCCAGCAAGACTTAGTGATTGAACAAGTGTTGAGTAGGTCCATTTAATTAGTAGTAAAGAAAAGTTGGAAATTATGCCTAAGGTTTCTATCCAAGAGTAGTGTTGATTAAGGTTCATGATAATATGGTAATACTGAAGAGTGAGAAGCATGGCCTTGCCAGGTTGGAAATGGAAGTTTTCCTTTAGAAATGTTGGAAGCGGGTTAGATGAAGGACCAGAAGATAAAATACTTCTGTTCTGTTGAGGAGTGAGGTTGGCTCTGTTAAACAGCTGTTTTAACAACTATGACTGCCTGTTAGGGAGCCCAAATTTTTACCTAGGAATTTCTTAGGGACTGAGACTTAACGTGTTTTTATAGTAACATTCTATAGGTGAAGCTCTGAGCATTCAGATTTAAGATTCTCTGGATTAGAACTTTTGATCTTTTGGAACTGTCTTTATAAATACATGTCTGGTAATTGATTCTGATAAGATGTTGAAATTTCCAAATCTATTTTTGTGTTTCTGTACATAAAATTATATTCCTTTTGCTTTTTGCCAGGAATGTGAATCCTGAAGCTGAATTACCTAAAGGGCTTCTACAGTGAAGTGAAATAGATGTTGGTGGAAGCATTTAGTAAGTTTTTACTCAATTTACATGTTTAATCTGTTTCTTAAGTTTAAATATGACTTTGGAAATTTTAAGTAAATGAGTCTTAAAAACAGATTTAGTGAGGTTCAAAACAGTACAAAAATAAACCCATATGGTGAGATGTGTACCAAGATTATTAAAATCTTATTAATTTACTCCAACCTTTTATTATTTTCTGCTTTTCTAACTTAGATTCAGGCAAAATTTAAATGGCAAGAAATCATATTTGAATATGCTTTCAATACTATACCTAGGACCTCTCTGATGGTCCAATGGTTTAGACTGGGCTTCCGCTGCAGCGTGCAAGGATTCGATGGCTGGTCAAGGAAATGAGACGCCACATGCACAGTGCAGCCAGAATAAAAAACCTGCACCGTAGATATAGGTGTTTGTAAACTGCCCTCTGTTTTTATAAATAAAATTTTATTAGAACACAGCTATGCTGTTTCATTTACACATTTTCTGTGTCTACTTTATTTAGAGCTACTGAGTAGAGAGTAGTTGTAGCTTATGGCCACAAACCATTGAATACTTAGTATCTTTTCCTGTAAGGAAACCTAGCTTATTCTGGATCCTTCTTTTTTGTCAGCTTTACATATGCAGAACTCAGAAGCCCTTGAATTCTCTTGGTAATAGAGCATACTTTTTACTAGATTTCGTTGTTACTAATTCAAATAAATGAAGTAATCATGAGCTTTCCTTAAACTTGAAAGCCTAACAAAAAGTTCTTTTTACACTGGGGTTTTGCCTTGATAGTGTAGAAGGTTTGGTTACTACTATGGAATTTCTAACTCACCATCTGAGAAATAGTGGGAAAAGAGTGGTGAGACTGTATAAATGAATTTGGATGCATTCTCAAAGGGGTTTGTTTATTTTTGACAAAACTTTTTAGTATGATAATTATTTAATTGTTTTATTAAAAGGTTTTTAAATCACGTTTGCATATCTAGATTCTATATGATAATCTTTGTTTCTCATTATTGTTTGAACCTCTATTATATAAATGGTGACTAGGACCAGTAAAATAGTGAATTTTTTTTTAATGGGTGGTGAGGACAAAGATGAAAACTTACCTAATGTAGTATAATTATTGACTTCATGCCTTCTATTTTAAAGTGATTAATTGCCTGGCACATAGTGGGTGCTCAGTAAATACTTGTTAATTTAATGTATACAGTTGCTGTTAAACATTTATCAACTGGTGTTTTGAGTCTAAAAATGAAAGATTCATTATTAAGTTTATAATGCTTTAAATAACTTTTAGATGTGCTTTGAATACTAAACTTTGACTCAGTAAAAGCTTAAAAGTTACAAGAAACCACAACTTTCAATCTTTCATGAACATGTAGTCAAGTTTTAAAACTAATAGGGATAATGGGGAAGATCTGATAATAAAGCTTCTAAGTAAGATGATTTTCTTAGCCCCCATAGTTCAGCAGCATAGTTTAACGCTGAGCAACAGCTGGCTGCTTTTGTTTCTTGCATGCCCACCTTATTTAGGACCCAGAGTTGTTAATATATTTTAATCCTATTAAGGAGTCAAGCTGTTTTTGGTAATAAGACAGAATATGTGAATTCACTATTACATATTTTCAAATTTAAAGGCTGTACAAAGATTGAAATTATGACATAAGTACCAAGAAGATTAATTATGTGATGATAATGATCAATTTCTCCTTCTTACTGTAATTTTGTACCCATTTGTCCCACTGGTTTTGCATTAAGTCTTTGAATTTTAACAAATTGTACCATTTATTAGAACCACTTGTTTAAAAAATTGAGTCATCCATCTTTTTCCTTGTGCACTTCCCTGTCCCCCACATTTTTTGTTGCTTTTAAAATGGGGGTTTGCTAAGAAGTAGAGGTAAGGAAATGGCTTATTTTAGGGGAACCTCTCTTAAAACACATCCAGTAGTGAATCACTTGCTTGTATTTCAACTAACAACTCATTTTACAGTATCCCAATGTTTTTTAAAACAAACTTACTGAATTAGAATTTAAAACTTTTCTTGTTCAACATTATGTTTTTAATTTCTGGCTGTACAGTATTTGGGGATTTTAAGAGATAGTAGGTACTTACTACCTTCTTACCATAAAAGTTTGTCTAGACTGACTTAGAACAAGCAATTAAAAAAAAAAAAAAGGTATAAGTGACCATTATTGTGGGAAAATTCTCTTAACTTTTCATAGTATTAGCTTGAAGCTTGTATGTTTGATGATGGAATTCTGGATCAAACCATCATCTCTTCAGTATGTTTGCAGTAATCCACAAATTACTAAAAAGATAGGGAGTAGTAGGGCTTTAATACTAAACCTTATTCAGTTTTCTGTACTGATCTTATTTTAATGCAACATTAGCATCGTGTTAGTTACTCAGTCAAGTTGGATTCTTTGTGATCCCATGGGCCCACCAGGCTCCGCTGTCCGTGAAAGTCTCCAAGCCAGAATACCTGAGTAGGTTGCCATTTCCTTCTCCAAATGTGACATTAAATTCTCTTTAAAGCAGAAATTGTTTTTGTCTTTTAAATAGTTGACCCCAGAACCCTATAGATTTTTCAGAGATACCATGACTGTTAGAATATAAATTGTTTGATTCATTAAGGTTAGTCTGTAGGTCCTCAGGTACTTTGGTTACTCTGGTATATTGGAGTAATAACTAATATTTATTGAGGTCATTCTATATGCCAGGTAATCTGAAAGCTGTAAATGTTAATCTTCACCACTACTGCTACATAAGGTAGGTACTACTGTTACTTCTGTTTTACAGATGAAGAACTGGATATAGTTACCAATGAAAATTTCCAGGCTCAACTCATGCGTACCTTTTCACTTTCTTAACTTCACTTATTTGCAAATTTAATTTTTGTAAGAAATTGAAATTCCATGAAATTAAATGGCTCATTCTGAAATCCTTTACTGTTCTTTTAAGTGCTTTGAATGCTTGACTTAGCTCTTTTGCTTATTAACAGAATGCTCACTTTCTGGGTTTTGATTGGCTTCATAGGAATGCAGATTGATCATAGCTTTTCTAGTACCAATCTTTTTCTTCATCCCACTCACCTCCCCCCCCCAGCCCCCCCTGCTTTTTACCATCTGAAATATGATGACAGTATATATGATAGCACAACCAAATGCTGGTATTTTTTAATCTCTATTTTTGTCACACAAGATGATGTATTCTGTTATTTAATTTTGATATGATTTTAATATCATTTGGCTTCCTTGTAAATCTTTAAAAATATGGTTTTAATTTTTTAAATAAGGCTTTAATATTTTACATAGTGTCAAGAATGGATTTTGCCTCTTGCCTTGTGGCAGGAGAGTATGAAGCACTGAGTTTATCACTTAGTGCACTAGATTGAATAAATTGCACCTATTGCTATTGTAATGATTGTAACTTGATATCAATGCATTAATGTCATTGTTCATCATAATAGTATTTACATTCCAAACTTCATTTAGTGCTTGATCCTTCATTGTAACAGTTTGAGAAATTGGTTTATAATTAACTAATCAAGAGGAATGAAGGTTTTTATCTTTTTACTTTTATATAGAGATATTTGTACCTTAATTTTAAGGAATGAACAATTCAAGTGGAAGCTATTTTACTGATCTGGGAAATAAATGAGTTATTTTTAGTTCTCCTTTTAGTCTGGAGAGATATCGGCAAAAACATTTGGGAGAAATATCTTTCATTTGATTTTATTGATGTTGTGACACTCATTTTCAGTATCTGTTTAATGAGTGGTGATACTCTTGGTTAATCATGTGATTTATTCAGTAGATTTTTGTACTGTATATAGTAGACAACAGCAACAATGAATCCTTATAGTTTTGGAATGAATGTATTAACTACCTAGTGAGCAAAGAAGGCCCTTGTATTTAATAACTTCCAAGTCAGTCATCCAGACTTTACTGCTATAAATTTAGTTTAAGAGCTGCAAAATTGATAGAGAAGATCAGAGTTAAAGCTTATTTTTCTAGTTATGTTTGAGCATGATGAATTCGGGCCATATATTTAATGGTAAAATCCCCTGACTTCCCTTAATTCCTTTAGTTCAAATTATTTAAGCAATTATTTTTTAAAAATGAGGAGTATTTGATGTTTTTGAAATGAGAATTTTGTTTGTATTGAATTTGAAATCTGATACCTAAATAAGACAGGCCAGACACTCTGCGTCTTGACCATTATGTTCTCTAGTGACTATATGTTTCCTGCATTCTCGTGATGCAGCTTAAGATTATCTGTGTCCATTTGTGTTACCTGTGCAAAACTAAGACTTGTTGCACCAGAAAACTGCTATGATCCACTGCTTTGGGTTTTTTTTTTTAATTCTTTAAGATTCTTTTCCATATTTAGTTTTATTTGAAGAAGCTTGGAAAGTTTTCTGCATTGAGATTTAGAATCCATAGTGTTGCTGTACTTTAGCTTTCCAGAATTGTTGGATTTGAATTTTTGTTTCCATTTCTCATGTAGATAGTATAACAACATTTAACTATTAAAAATGTGACTCTTCACTGCCACATTTTTATGGTTACTCTGTATCTGTGACAGTAAAAGACTTTTGTTACTGGTGTGCTGTTTTTGCCATCCTTCTCTCAAGGAGAAGTCTGTGTAGCACATGCAACTTATTATAATACAATTTTAGAGTTTAAAGTTGTTACATAATTATTAAAGCATTATGTATGGTAAGCTTATCTTCAAGGTGGGTAGATGTTGTCTGTTTGAAGGAATATGATTGTTGATATTCCAACAGCATTTTTTTTTCTTTTAATGTTTTCATCAAGCACCCAGTCAGCTTGAAGAGTCTCAAATGGACCCTACCACTGAGAAATCAAGATGGCAGTCCACTATGGGGAATTGAGAAAAATGGATTAATACAAGAGTGCTGTGATAATATACAACCAAGACAGGGTTCTTTTAACATGGATTTCATGAAATGAATGAAGATATAGGTTTCTTAACAGCACAAATGGACAGTGAATTTGACTTTCTAGAGACTTTTTGTATCATTAATATTTTTGACATTTGGAGAAAAAGATGGCACATTAACAGATGATAGTTTGTATGCCTGGAATTTTTTCAGTTTGATTTGTATGAGTATGACCTTGTGGAATGTTAACTTTAATAAAATTTCTAACACTTTAAAATTTCTCAGTTTGGGTTTTTTTTTTTTTAAGCTCATGTTTCATTAAATACTCAGTGTCACCTTAAATAACACTTTGACCTTTACAGTTGCCCAGTAGTCAAGTGTACTGAATAAAGCTGGTAAAATGGAAATGGTGTGCTGGAAAATATTTTACTTGGTTGATTAAGATTTGTCTTTTTACAAAGTTGTGGAAATTTATCTGTGCCTTAAAAAATGGTTGTTCAGATAAAATACTATTTTATACTTTCTTAAAAGCATCTTGCTTAACCAATGGGTCAAGGATATTTGATTTGCTGTGAGACTTTAATGACCTTTTTAAAAAAAAACACCTTTTGCTTCAAAATCTAGCATGAATGATAGAGTATTTTTCTGAATTAGTATGTTTTGATGGAAATGGTCCCTTTACCTATGCTTATTAAATATTATAAATAAAACATCTTGTAGAATATCTGAATATTTAAATTAAACTGAATCCTCCTTTTGGCTTAATGGTTAATATTAGGTGAAGAGGTGTTGGATTTATAGGAAGGTCCTTAGGGTATTCTCACAAGAACTTAACATTTTGGTGTCAATAATGTCTACAATAGATTTTATAAGATAAGGTTGCTTATTTTTCTGATTCTGTACATTTAGAAGTTTAGAGCAAGTGAACCATACTATGTCATTGATAACTTTTGTTTGAATTCTGGGTGAATGCTGCAGTTTCATTCATTGATAATCAGTTAAAATTATTTTCAATTACTATCATGGGGTGTGGCAGACTTTGATAAATCAAATGAGTTGTTGATTATATTTTCGCATTATATAGAGAACAAATGATAGTTCAGCTTTTGTTTTTTGTTTTGGTGAGAAAATGTTAATCACACCATGTTTGTAATTAATGTCAAATACCAGGATACATAAGTCAGTGATCAATAGAAATGTTGTATTCATTCTCATTGGCTGATTTGAGTTGGTTGATTTATATAGATCAAAAGTGGAATTTTGGATTTTGATTTTGGTACAAAATTATCTTTTGTAGAAAATGTGGAATTGAGACTGGGTTTTGTTATAGATTTTACATTTACCTGGCTGCAAATTATTGCTTTTGTTGAGTATAAATCTAAAGTTGGCTTCTCAGTGAGGGAAGGATGTTGTTCTGGCAGATAACATTGAGTAAGCAAAGTTGATTATTTTTGGATGTGTGAATGTTTTCTTGGGGTGCTTGTTGAGAAAGTTGAATAATTTGGTTTTGGCATTAGTGATTTTATGTAGATGTCATGGTTTTGATATGTAGCAGAGTTTGCCCTGTGATATTACTTCGGTAACTTTGCCATCAGATATGACAGATTGTTACTAGTTTACCATTGTTGAAATGGGTATATACTTAGAATTTGATTTGGAACACAAGGGGATGGTTGAAATACATGTGTTGGTTTTGGAGGTGGAGTTTCTTGGGTTTGTTTTTTCATTGGTAGTTCCATGCTCTTGAATTTAATAACATTGTTTTTGCCTGAATCAGTATGGTATGAGAATTTTTGGGGTATGGTTTTGGCAAGGTTGTATAATGGGTTAAAGAATCTTGTGAAAATACAAAGAAAAGTTGAGATTTTTGAATAAAAACTGGTTGCATTAATTTTTGCCCTAATGCAACTGAACACTAGGGAGGCGCTCTTGTGCCCCTTCCTTTCAGTTGGGATGGAAAATTCCCCCTTAAACTTAATCCATAGATAATTTTTAGGCTTCATAAGGAAGGCAAAACTTGAATTTTAATTTATGAAATTGAGGTTTTGCTTTTATTTAGAAACCATTTTACCATGGTGGGGGTAGTTTTTAAAAAGATTAGTACTTAAGCTGAGCTTTATATTCTCCTAAGAATTATCCCTTTTTCAAAATGGCTTGATAAAACACCACTTCCTGTCCAGAGAGGAAGTTATTTTAGCTCAAGGACTGAAATATTTAGCAGATCTTTAGACAAAAGGAACAAATTACATTTCTCTCTGGCTTAAAAAGGGTGTTTGAGCCAGAGGGGGTTAAGAAACCCTCCCCCATCCGCCTGATGGGGTGGTCTGGAGGGGCAGGGAGGGGTGGGGTAGGGGTCCTTAGGCTCCCTGGGATGGAGGATCTTTTTTTTTTTTTTTTTGGTGGAGATGAAGGGGTGGGTCTATGGTACATCACCTGAGTTGTGGGGTAAATGTAGAGAGTGTCAATCAAAGGCAGAGCTCAGAGCTGGGAAGGAGGCTCTAGATGGCGGCTGTGCCTTAGAGAGAGCGCGCTCAGCTCCCTGCCTTCGCCTCACTTTACGCAACTTTCCCTAACTTTCGGGCAGCCTCAGGGGGCCCCCGCAGCCCCCTGCCTCTCCTAGTGACTTACTGGGGTCGATTCGAACCTTTTTTAGGGAGAAAAGCAGCTTTTGGGAGCTTTCTTTTCGTGCCTTGTTGGAAAGAAGCAGCCGTACTGAGAGCCCAGGTCGTTGTTTTTTCCAGCTTAGAAGCCATGGCGCACCTCCATTTTTGTGCGCTCTCCTAATGAGGTTTTTTTTCTTCCGGACCCGTTTCAGGATTAATTGTTGCTTTATTTTTTTGAACAGTTAACATATTGAGGATTATATTATTTATTTTTTGCTTTTTAACGGAGAATTTTGTTTTTATTTTTAATTATTTGGGATCTGATATTTTTCTACTACTAGATAGGACTCTTGCTTTGGACCTACTACATGGATCAGGTAAGTTCACGATCATTAGTGGTAATTTAAAAGATTTACATGTTTAAGTTTGCTCTATTTTCTGTAAATATGTGAAATTCCTGGATGACGCAATAAGATACAGAGATTGTTATTTGTATCCAGTGTGTTACTTTGAGAAACTTTCCTTATTGATAGTGATGATTCCCTCTGTTCGGTTTATCATGTTTTTTCTTTTTTAAAGGAAAAAAATAGAAATATTTTGTTTTTTGGTGCTTACCGCCGTTGTGTTATAACAATATCGTTACATAGTCAGGACTTTGTTCCTGATAATAAAAGCCATCGATAGAAGCTGGGACCTTACCTTTCTTTCAACTTTTGACAGTAAATACCTGGGCACAGGACTTCAAAGCAAACACAGATTCCCCCCCCCCTTAATATTTAAGACTTAAAAGATGATGAGAAATAAGGACAAAAGCCAAGAGGAGGACAGTTCGCTACACAGCAATGCATCGAGGTATGAGCTATCAACTTTCTTCCTTTTTTCTTTTTTTGGGGAAACCTCAGCTTACATTGTTTACCTTGACAGACAAGGATAGCTGTCTGTTTTATTTCAAGTATTTTACTAATTTGAGTTCGTTTTTTAAAGCGTGACCTTGAGATTGCTAATATGCCACACCCTAATTTTTTGGTAGCAATTTATGAAAGTTAAGTTGTGACTTAAGGCCTCTTACAGCAGTCAAAAGGTAAGGTACCTTTATTCAAGGGGGCCTTTCCTGCAAACCACAGGTTTTTTGACAGTAAATTTCAGTTTTTAGGTTTTCGTGCTGTGGGAAAATGACCTTGTCGGTTTAGCCATTGCTGCATTGCACCATTTTACATACAAGGCAAATTTTTTCTTTGAAGAATCTAGGATACCCAAACTAGTAACTGAAGGCCATAGAGGAGCCTTGTGGTAGTAAATTATAGTAAATAGACATTTGAGAAAGTTATATGAATGAAAAAATGTACATTTTAAAATGAAATTGCAAAAAGGACCCTTTGACTGATGCCTCTCAGTTTATATTTTTATTTGACTCTATGCTTCTTTTGATACTGTTGACATTTTAGGAAATTTTGATAAGATTTAATCAAAACCTTTACTCTCGACGGTTACAGTTCCTGCATTTATGAAATCAAACCTGAGATCACAGAAATCTTGGAACACGATTAATATGCTTCTGTTTTGTGTGTGTTACTGTGATTCTAATTGTTTATTTTATATTTAAAATACTTTAAGGTTTGCATTTGTATGCTTATATTTAGACAATTTTCTCTGGTTGGTAGATGTAGTATTTTATCCTTGCATTTTAGTTGTAGCTGCTTTAAATTTATTGATTTATTTCGACAGAGTCGTCTGGAATGCTTTATCTTCTGAAGCTTACAAATGTTACTGTTTGTTCAAATCATGATTGTTTCACATTTGTTGGAGTTCACCATATTAGTGACTAAGTAATAAAGCCTCTAAGATATTTTGTTGTATGAAAATCCTCTAAGATGTTTCGTTGTATCATCTGTATATTAATTTTCTGAAGTATGTATGGATACATTTCTTGATGTGTGTTCTGTGAACTGTCACATTACAAATTTTAAATTAATGCATTTAACAAGAATCTGATTGGTTTATATGAATTTTTTCCCTCCCCAGTTTGCTTTTACTTTTAGAATTTTTTATTAAACAATATATATTACTAGGTTAGTGATTTGAAAGTTTTGAACATGGTTTATTTCTAATGTTGAATTCTTATTTGTGTTACAAGACTTAACATTTTCACCCTTGCTTTGAAAAATACCTTTCCAAATTCTTTTGCAAATTGAATTGTCACACAGTTTGGATTGCTGTCTTTGAAATTGAATTACCCATGTAATTATCTAGGCAAGATTTAGGACAGAAAACTCTACTGATTTTAAAATGAATTTTCTGAAAAGTGATGGTGACTTGAAGACATAGGAATCCCCAGGAATCTTTGACAAATTATTAAAGATTCAATACCTAAAATTGGTACTCCCTTGAGTGTATGATTTGCATATCTCACATGGGTTTTGGCTTTCTCATGCAAGGTTTGTGGTTAACGTCGTTGATCAGACTCTGCTTTCTAATTAAAAAAAATTAAGTGGTTTAGTTATTCTTTGAATAATTTACTCTGACCTGGAAAACATGCAGGTTGCCATGCATTTGTCTTCTGGTTATGGGGTTGCAGCTTAACTAGGAGCATGCACTGTACTTCTGAATGTTTTGTCAAGTATATTTTGATTCATACACCTGATGAGTGTCAAATATTTGAGACACCTTGAAAAGAAGATGGAGTTTTAAATTACTGTTCCCCCTAAATTGTATACTAATACATGTACATAATTATGACATCACTTCCTTTAAAAATTGTAAAGCTAAGAGAATGTTAGTGATGTTTTATTGTAGTAAACTGTTATTTTTAGTGAGCTAAAACTGACTTACCATAGCTAGTACTTGGTTCCTTAATGCTTCAGAATTTCTCCATAAGGACCTAGTTTCACTGGCACAAAGTCTAGTGTTTGGGGAATATTAGAAAAATCACTTTTGCAGCCTGAGCCATCAGAGGAAGGGAGGAGTTTGCAGGTCAAGTAAACTTTTTGGTCTGTGAAATTACTTTAGGACCTGGGAGAATTGAATGTGATCTGGTATTTTCCTGTTTTGGGAAATAATGGCAATACTTAATAGTCATTATGTAAGTTTGTTACTCTTTTGAAGTTAATGCTTAAGTATAATGTTACACTTTGTATATCATGGTTTTTGAAGGTTAAAAGTTCACTTTCAAAAATGTTTTGATTTGGTATCTAAGTTTTAAGTATTTGAAACAAAGTTTTAGGGATGGACAGAGAAATGAGGATCGCACACTTAATTCGCAGTGGGGGTGACTTCAGTAATACCAAATAATGGGAAGGGAAGGGAAAGTGAGTCAAAGTGTGGACACAAAGAGCTCTGTGTTCTAGGACGCTGCGTTTTGATTTTATCATAAAAGTTTATTAAAATTTATCTCCAAACTCTCTGCCTTTGAACCAGATTTATTTTGATAGCTGAACTGCGGGGAAAATCTGCTTTTTAAATCAGCCTTTTAGTTGTTACTCTTAAAAGGCTGGTGATGGTTAGAAGTTGGCATAATGCAGTTGCTTGTGAACTGAAACAGCGAGTTTTTTAAGTGGCAGCCATTTTATGATGCTGATAATTCTTAAGAGTCGGGATTTTTTTGAGAAGACTGAAAATAAAGCAAATTAAAACCCGAATTACCAAAACATCTGCCCCTCTCCCCCCTTTTCGTTCTTTGGTACTGAAATAAAGGGCAGCTTGGTAGTTAGCGCAGGCAGCAGCTCTGAGTCCCTGGCATCTTGGTGCAGGTCCAGCTCAGTCACAAAATGGCTGTTCCTTTGTGCCGCAGCGCTGACAGACATACTGCATTGCACTGTGTACTCGCCAAACAGAGGAAGTTGCCGTGCGGAGTTCAAAGGCCGGCCGGCGCCGGCGCCGACTGCTGATTGGCTGTGCGCGCGCCTGGCAACAGCGGGTCAACAGCGGCGGCCTACGGGCAGGCTCCGCCCCGTGACGTCAGGTCCCTCGCCACAGGGAGGAGCGTACGCAATGACGTTAGGTTGCGTGCGCAGCCTGGGTCGTTCTTTTTCGCGGAACCAGCCGCCTGCTGAGGGGCACGGGGGTTGGGGAGGGGCAGGGACGCTGGCTGGGACCTTCCGGTGGGCGGCCTTTCACGGCGACGTCCTCCGCCCTGTCCGTGGCTGTCTCCACCCTGCGGCGTGTGTTCTTTGCCCAACTCTAGGAATGGTTTTCCTGGTTTAGAAGCGGCTTCTGCTTTTGGAGAAAGTGAAGGGCCTGTGTGTTTTCCAATTTTCGTTTTCCTTTCTCATATCCTAGAGGGTTTTTTCTGTGCGTGTGTTTCCTGTGAAATTAGTCTGTAACCATTGACCAAAAGCGTTTCACCGTTGAGATATTTTTAATGGAAAGTTGTTAATGGTGTTACAGCTGCTGTTTTAACACATGGCTCATAAACAAAAGGAAGATTATTTGAACTTGTCCCCGTGCATTTTTACTTGGTACCAAACATTTTCTCAATTGACATTTGATGGAGAAAAACTCAGGTCAGTATGTGCAAAGTGATTTAATTTTAAGGGATAATTAGGTAGAAAATAACAGATTTTTCACCTTCTTAGTAACTATTAGTCTACTAATACTAGGTTAACAAAGGAATACATCAATAGCCATTCATTACTATAAACAAATGTTAGGAGACAAGTCTATATAAGTGTTGGAGCACTTGCTAAAGATTAGTGACCCCCGAAGCATGTGCAATAGTGGAATTCCTTGGTAAAATCTTAGGAAACTACCCGTTCTGGAAATTTTAATTCAGCCCTGGTAAACTTGTTAAAATATTACAGTGATGCTCATGGTCTGCCTTGTTAGCAACCCTTGCAAGGATTTCTGGTTAAAAAATAATCATAGCTTACCAATCATGACTATAGTTTTGGTCACAAGTAATGAATTTAAGCACAGAGGAAAGACAGTATTGGTCTGTAATCAATTCTGTAATCGTACCCCGGTGAGTAGTTTTTTTTTCCAAGCTTTTGGGGGGTGTTTTAACAGTGGAATATCAGATTGTTGGCAATAGTTAAGACTTTTTTTTGTGGAGTAAAATATGATACTTCCACAGAAAGGTGGAACTCCTGAGTGCAGGTATAAATGTTTATCTTGGCATATCGTAAATTTCTTCTGAATCAAGATTGTAGAGTAAAATTGACTACATTATTAATTGGTTTTGTAGATTCACATAGTCTGGGTTCTTTAGGAGGAATTGTTTGTTGAAACTTTTAGGGTGAAATTGGGTTTTCAGTTTGTTTTATAAACTTGTTCATCAGATATTCCGTAAATGATATTTAAGTTATATGCTCAAATATATATGATGAAAATTTTAACAGCCTTAGGGCCAAGTACTTAGAATTTGAAGATCGTTACTTTCACTTTCCATTTTCATGCATTGGAGATGGAAATGGCAACCCACTCCAGTGTTCTTGCCTGGAGAATCCCAGGGACGGGGGAGCCTGGTGGGCTTCCATCTATGGGGTCACACAGAGTCGGACACAACTGAAGTGACGTAGCAGCAGCAGCAGCATAACTGAACTGAACTGACTGAACATATTAGCAACTTAAGGTGAATATAAAGCAAGAAGAAAAGTTTGTTCTTCCTATATTGTGATTGAATTCTGGTTACCTTAAAATTTTGTTTGCTAAATGCCCTAAATTAAAAGAAAAGTAACACTGCAGTTTTGTTCTAGGATGTAAACTGCTCTGTAGTAGATGTCATAGATATTACTGTGTGAATTAAAATGAATATTATGATACATCCTTAATCTCTGTGAACTATTTGCATGCTACTTGGAGCCACTTATTGAAGAAACGGAGTATTAGGTCTCTTCATTGAGCTTTCTGTGGATTTTTCCTCTTGTGTGCAGAATGTCAGAAATGGCAAGAAAAGTGCTGGTTAATCTTTTTTTCTTTTAGATTCTTGTCTTGAAAACGTGCAGTTTCCATTTGATATTTGGCTTTTTGGAGTGTAACATCTTTAGTAAAGGTTAAGCAATTGCAGGAAGGTGGGCAAACTATTTCATGAGGAACTTTAAATTATAAAAATTTTTAGCAAGTTATTTTTTGAGAGGTGAATCTGGAAGTTCAGTTGCATTTTACTCGACAGTATGTGAAACTCACAGATTTTATAATTGGTTGGCTTACTTAGCTCCTTCCATATTCAGTTAAACCCCTGAAAATTGTAAGATATATCTTCTAAAACCACCTATTTCTAGACTCCTGTCCTTTCACACATAAAATGTAGCATAGCCAGCTTGTTCCTGACACAAATATTAAGTGACTGCTCTGTGTGACATCTGGTAATTTTATTCTGGATCAGAGCATCAATTTTTTAAGGGTTTTTTTGGGGCGAGTGGGGAGGGAAAGTCTTAAAACTTGGTTGGATTTCTTGAAGAGGTTTCCTTTAGGGAAGAAACAGTGTTTTGTTTTGTTTTTTAATTACTGGAGAGTAATTTTGTATACAATTAAAAACAACTGTGTTGCTTTACTTATGCTGGTGTTTGTTACTATAGCTGACTGCTTCCCTCCTGCATTTCAACCTGACTGCACATTGAATTCGAATTCATACCTCACCAAAACTGCCTGTTCTTACCTCTTTGAAACTTGAGTGTTATTAGTATAAACCGAAACAACAAAAGTTGACACAGTTCAGTAAATGCCAGTGAGTGTCGTACGTTATCAATGATTTAGCAGTGTTGGAGCACATATTTTATATTTGTTTTATAACTGGAAGTTTATACATTTTAACTACCTTCATTTAACTCCCTGCCCCCCCCCCAGACTCCTCATTCCCTTCCCCCTGAACCATTCCCAAGCCCTGCCTCTGGTTCTCAAATCTCATCTCTATTTTTATCATTTACTTTATTTTTGAAATATAATTGACGTACGCATTATGTAAGATGCTTGGCTAAGGTCACCTTTTTTGTTATTTTAGTGATAACTTTGGAGAGACCCCACAGTTTAGGGGGCGGGTCTCCTCTTTATGAGGAGAATGTTGCAAAAGAGTGATAAGGCATCACTGTAATGATAGTTCTGATTTTGTACCTGTGTCAGTTCTGATGAGTCATCTTGTGATTTGTGGCATCTTTAGCAGTCCTTCCCCACCTGGCCTGGCGAGGGCTGGGTGCAGTGATGGCAGTAGCTCAGCATTTAGGGTTTCCAGGGGGCACTAGTGGTGAAGAGCCCGCCTGCCATGCAGGAGACACAGAGGCGCAGGCTCCATCCCTGGGTGGGGAGGAGCCCCTGGAGGAGGGCATGGCAGCCCAGTCCAATATGCTTGCCTGGACAATCCTCTGGACAGAGGAGCCTAGTGGGCTACAGTCCTTAGGGCCACAGAGAGTTGGACACGACAGAGCACACAGGCACGGTGCAGCCTTTACTCTAGTACAGACAGCTTTTCTCAGTTTAGGCCAGTGAAGTACATTGCTGTAGTTTTCTGATTTTTAAAGTGGATATGGGACCTCCCTGGCAGTCCAGTGGTTAAGACTCAATTCCACTGCTGGGGATGTGAGTTCAGTTTCTGGTCAGGGAACTAAGATCCCATATGCCTTGCAGTGCGGCAAAAAAAAAAAAAAAAAAAAAAATGACAGTCTTCATTGGGTTACAAATATTAAATTATGTAATGCTTATAAAGTGCTTAGCAAAGACATTGTTAGGTTGAAAGTAATAACTGCAAGCTATTAGTAACACTTATTCTTCATTTTTCATCTTTCCTTTTCAAAACTGAATTCCTCTTTAAGAGCCAGGTTGCCCATGAGGCTGGTGGCCAGCCCTCCCACAGGCGTCAGTTTAGGCCAGTTAGACAGGTTAAGATGATTTTAGAAGGCAAGATCTCTTTTGGTTAGTTGAAACCTTGGGTGGTGTATTTCGTAGTTAATCCAGGGATTTTTTTTTTCCCCTGAGAACCTCCTGAAGGGAGATGTGAATCTCTCTGGACTAGGCCAGCTTGTGTTGAGTCATAGTCCTCTTGGCAGTCACTCTGAGTAGAGGCCTTGTCTCCTCCTCCCTGAGCTGGTGTTCATTGCCCTGGTCTACCCTCTGCCTTGTCTCCATCTCAGGTTGTGCCAGAGGGAATGATTCATACAAGCTGCAGCGCTGTTTGGGTATAAATGTAACTGCTGTAATATTTACAACAAATACCGAATTGGCTGTAGGTTGCTTTTACTAGTCCGTCTCCCCTGTAGTGGCGTTTATTTCATTTAATGTAATGTGCAGTGTCAGTTTATTGTGTTAGGCCTGTAGTCTCATGATTAGCGTTTCGCGTTTCCACTACTTCCTTAATTTCCTTTACTTTTGGTTTATGACTTTGTTGAGTTCTGTTTTTTTTTTTTTTTTTTAAGTTTCTACATCAGACCTTGGAGAGCTTCTAAAAATACCAGTGTCCAGCCCAGCCCTTGTGATTCGGTTTTAAAAGCTCTCCATGTGTTTCAGATTTGCCTGTGTTTCCATACATTGACGTGTTTCCCCATGTGTTTCAAATCTTCCAATGGAGCACTTGTTATATTCTTTTCTAACCCTTCGTCTCTCCATTACCTGTCCTGGTTTCTCAGTTCCCTTTTTAGGGCAACTGGCAGTTGGTCTGGAAGCAGTGGGGGATGGGGAGCTAATGAGGTGGTGTATGGAAAAGAGGGAAAGTTTCAACGGCATGCCAGATCCTGCTGTAGCATACCTTTAAACTGCTTATAGTGTTGGGTTTTTTCCCCTTGTCCCCAATGGCTTTAAACTCTAGCTCTGTCTCTTCCTTACTGTGATTGTCTTCTTAAACTCTTTTGTTCAGTTGCTCAGTCCTGTCCTATTCCTTGCGACCCCGTGGACTGCAGCACGCTAGGCTTCCCGGAGCTTGCCCATCGAGTTGGTGATGCCATCCAGCCATCTCCTCTTCTGTCGTCCCCTTCTCCTCCTGCTGTCCGTCTTTCTCAGCATCAGGGTCTTTTCCAATGATTGGCTCTTTGTATATCAGGTGGCCAAAGTGTTGGAGCTTCAGCATCAGTCCTTCCAATAAATATTCAGGGTGGATTTCCTTTAGGATTGACTAGTTTGATCTCCTTGCAGTCCAAGGGACTCTCAAGACCCTTTTAGAGACCTCTAAAAGTTTGGATTCCATAATTGACTTTGAATGCAGTTACATTCCATTCAGAATTCCTTCCCTCCCCCAGCTGAGGAAAGGTAGCTTAGGGCTAGAGCAGTTGCCCTGGGTTGTTCTGTGAAGCAGTTATTTACGGTGATAGTTGTCACCCATTGGTTGGTTGTGAATTGTAACCAGCATTAAAAATGGATTGAGAAAGTAGGATATAAAAATAAACCTCAAGGTATTGCATATATATGGGTGATTTCCCAGTCCAGCCATGGCTGGTAATCTTTCATTCTGGATTTTTATCTTGAAGGAAAATAACATATGTGGTGAACATTATATGTTCACCATTATATGTTTATAAAAAATACCGGAGTCGACTTACATTTTATGGAGTGCTCGCTGTGTCAGGCACTGTTTTAAGGAGTTTCGAGTGTATATTTTGTTTAGCGCGAAGGTTAGTGTAGCAGGATTGCCAGTAACCTCCTTCCGCTAGCTTTCCCAGCTAGCTTTCCCAGCTCTGCCGTCCCCAGAGCTTGCCTTTGAACTTGTGTGTGTGGTCCTGCATCCTGCTGAGCTTTTTTATGCTAAACATGTCATCCCTTTCCTTCAGTTGGCTGTATACTTAGCTAGAGGGTTTGTAGTTACTTCTCTGCTTACAGTGTTACCCTTGGGTTAAATATCAGACCAATAGATCTGATTGTTGGGAGATGTTTCATTGACACTTGTGTTGATTTATTTTGGAGAGGTCCAGTAATTGCTAAGGAGAGTGGCTGCCGTGAGCCTGCCGCTTGTTCTAAATGCTGGATATGTGTTCCTTTGAGCCATCCGTCCTCCCCTTGTATCTGTGAGGTAGGTGTGATCGTCACTCTGTTGTAGATGAGAAAACTGAGCACAAGGGCGAGGAAAGGGTAGACTTGGCTTCAAGCGCTGGCAGTTTGGCTCCAGGATGATTTATTACAGATGGCTAAGCGGAAAGCATGTAGGTGATTGAAAACGTAGAATAATCATGTGTTCTGTTTACTTTAAACTTATTAAGAAACCAAAAGGTGAAAATCACCTTTTGATGACTGATGGTGTGACTGATGAAGAGACACATTGCTTTTCAAAAAGCAAGGCCATACTTTTATGTGAAAGGA
Organism: Aepyceros melampus; assembly: GCA_006408695.1. Lineage (NCBI taxonomy): Eukaryota > Metazoa > Chordata > Mammalia > Artiodactyla > Bovidae > Aepyceros > Aepyceros melampus. The sequence continues at coordinate 254,768 of SJXQ01007109.1, read as the reverse complement.
GTCAAGTTAAATTGTATCCGGGAAGTGATTGCCCTGGGGGTAGTGGTGGCTGGGGAGAGGGAGCCCTGCTCTGGAACCTTGCCCTTGTCTGGTTTGACCTTCTCCAGCCACACGTGCTGCAGCCCATGGGGTCGTAAAGAGTTGGACACGACTGAAGCGACTTAGCAGCAGCAGCAGCCGCACGTGCACTTTGAATTTGGCCAGTTTGTAGACGCAGAGCTTCTCATTTTTGTCTTTTGCTGTTGGTAAGCTTAATTTCCCACTGTAGGCTTCGCATCAGAATCACTTGTGAATTCAAAACACCAAGGCCCTTACCTGATTGGATTTTGGGAGGGCAGGGAGGGAAAAGGAGAGAGGGGAGGGGAGGGGAGGGCATGGAAGGGAGGGGAAGGGATGAAAAGGAGAGGAGGGTGGGGAGGGGAGGGAGAGGATGGAAGGGAGGGGTCAGGTAATTGGAATTGTGCTCCTGGTGTGGCCTTGCAAAAGCCAGGGCTGGAACAGCTGTTCTGTGCCTGCGCTAGAGAAGTAGTAGTTCCTGATGGTGGGTGTCAAAAGTCTGCTCCGGTATACATTGTTTGACCATCACATGGAGGTAGCATATGGCTGGTAAGTTGTCCTTTAGAGGGAAGTGGGTAATGGGTCAAATTCTTGCAGTGCTCCTTTACTCTTTCCTGATTAAAAGGTCTGTTCCCTCTGAATTTAGCTTTATATAGGCATTTAAGTCCCCAAATCTACTTGCTAAGAATCACCTGAGTTGCTTGTTCCAGGCTTTTTGCTGGAAGTTGTAACTCAGTCCTTCAGGGATGTATATGTGTTCAGTCACTTCAGTCTTGTCTGACTCTTTGTGACCCTCTGGACTCCCGGCCAGGCTTCTCTGTCCATGTGATTCTCCAGGCAAGAACACTGGAGTGGGCTGCCATGCCCTCCTCCAGGGGATCTTCCCCACCCAGGGATTGAATCCGTGTCTCTCTTCTGCATTGGCAGGCGGGTTCTTTACCACTAGCACCTTCTGGGGTGTTGCCCAGGAATCTGTGTTGACAACAGGCTCCCTTGATTCTGCACGCAGGCAGGTTTGGGAAATAGGGGCTAATGGGACAGGATTTGGGGTCTGTTCTGTTTGTTTTTAGCTATTGAATTGCAGACAGGACACTCTGAGTTTGTTTCTTTGATAGAAGTTAGAATTAAATAATGCTTTAATAAACTAGTTTTGAAATTAAGGACACCACCTCCCCGCACCCCTGCAAAACTTTGGCAGCCTCTGGAGTGTTTTTGGTTGGGCTTGGACTGCAGTTGGCATCTAGTAGGTAGCAGCCAGGGATCCCGCTAAACATCCTACCGTACACGAGGTTGTCTTTCTCCTCCACCCCCTCCCCAATAGGGTTGTTTGGCCCAGGACATCAGTGATGGTGAGTGTGAGAAACTGGTCTAAAACAGTAAAGTTTTTGCCTCAGAAACTGTTGGCTGTTCTTAAGAAAGTTGGGAGCCCAACCTTTTCTGTGGACTGGTTCAGGGGCCTCACTTCCTGTGACAATGTGGGCATAAGTTCCACATTTACTACTGAGCTTAGCAGCCAGGACGTTTAAATCTCCTTAGAACTCTGGAGTTACTATCTTATAAAAGTCTAAAACACAATTGCCTGAAAGATGTTAATAAGGAAAGGAAAGACTCAAAGGGCTGACAGGAACTCTTGGTCAAACAAGTTCGTCCAGCCTCAGGGTTTAAATAGGGGTAAATACATCAGTTGATACGGTGGATTATGCCTTTGTTGCTCAGTGACTAAGTCATGTCTGACTGTGTTAGCTCCTGTGTCCATGGCATTCCCCAGGCAACAGTGCTGGAGTGGGTTGCCATTTCTTTCTCCAGGGATCTTCCCTACCCAAGGAGTGAACCTCCTCTCTCGAGTTGGCAGGCGGAGCCACCAGAGAAACCCCTGGTGGTTTATAGTGCTAGTTTTGCTTGTAACTGCCTTTCATCGCAAGAAGGGTTGGTCTCCATGTGACCTGGTGGAAAGCTTGCCTTTCGTGCAGTCCTTAGGGCATTATCAGGTCCGGGTTGGGATAGGTGTTTGTGAACTGAGTATTTAATTTGTGCCTTACCCGGGCTTCTTGTTATAACTCACTTTTCCTTAGTGATTTGTTTGCCTGGGTTCCATTTGTTTTATGCTCTTTTAAACTACTGAGGACCAAGCCAGTGTTTCCTGGTTATTGGGCAGCAGAAGTAGCATAATAGAGATGAAGGTGCCTTCTGCCTGACACCAGCTGAGAATCTTAGAAGCATGGTTACGAAAGGCAGATTCTCCCCCAACCCCCGCCCCGGACCACTTCATAATTTTGGAAGCAAGAAGTGGTTACTGATAGGACTTAACCCTTTATCTTCTGAAACTATACACGGCGGTTTGGTGTGCATTTTGTCTCATGGTTATTGGGTTGGCTGAAAAGTTGATTTGGCTTTTCCCAAACCTGAACATACTTTTTCAGCCAACCCAGTACTTTTCCTGAAAAGAGAATCCTTTGTGTTCCCAGTGTTATATTCCCAAAGAATTGCTGAATCTGAGGAGGATCTGTGTCAGAATACCGATTAGTTTTGGAATGTTAGAAACACAGCTCTTTTTTTGAAAAGTTCAGAAGAGTTCAAAGAATGAAATTAGTTTTAAACAAGGTAGATACAGTTTAAAATTCTATTTACCTCTTTCCCCTTGTCACTCTGGAGAACTTGGCGTATGAAAAACTTGGCATTTTAAAAATTATGATTCGTGCAATATATTTTGTGTTAAAAAATATAGCCTTGAAATTGTCATATTTTTATTGATGACACATCCCAGTCGTAAGTGCTGTAGTTAATTGCATAGTATGATTGACTGAACTGATGACTTTCACATTTTATCTTTGCATTTTCATATATGAACATGTAACTTAATTCCTTTTTTAAAATCCACCTCTTGCGCACATTTGATGATTTGTTTATATACCCACTGATCGAATCACATGATTCATGTTTTTTAGCTCAACTTAGGTTTCCAAAGCTGCTGCTGATTACTTTTCCAGTAATCATATATGAGTACTATTTTCCCTACTTTCTCATCATCCTTTAACTTTACCAGACTTTCTGATTTCTGCAGAGCAAATGAGTGTAAATTTAATGTGTTGTAATTACACTTCCCAAGTTACTAATGAGGCCTAATTACCTTTTTTTAATGTTTATTGGCTTCTGCTGTTTGTTTTTTTGTAATTGCATGTTCATTTCCTTTGCCCAGTTTTTTATTGGAATTTTCTTTGCTATGTAATTCTTCCTATGTTGTTTGTATAAATCCTTTGTTGTGTGTACATAGAAATTTCTCAGTCTCTTGTCTTTGAACTTGACTTAAAATGTAGCTTATTCTTCAGAATCATGGGACTTGAACTAGAGGTGGAGGAGGTCTTAAAGATATGATTCAACTTAAGAAACTTGTGACTTAATGATCCTTGCCTTGCTATCCTCTTATGACACAAAGGAGTGATTGAGAAGGACTTGTCCTGCACTGCCCTTGAAATGGTTCTGGCCTTGATCTCTTGCTGGTTGGTTTAATAATCTCTTTAACTGATTATAAAAGGGACAGCAATACCACTTAGAGGTTAGTACTGTGGATTTTATAATTCATACTGTGGGGATGGCGTTGACATAGACACATACTTAGGCGAGAACTCTTCTGTAAAATGAGGGTACGGATTAGAGGAGAATGTTAACATTGTGACACAGAAGTGCGAACCTAGGTCTTCCGCATCACAGTTCAGTCGCTCAGTCGTGTCCGACTCTTTGCGACCCCATGAATCACAGCATGCCAGGCCTCCCTGTCCATCACCAACTCCCCGAGTTCACTCAGACTCACGTCCATTGAGTCCATGATGCCATCCAGCCATCTCATCCTCGGTCGTCCCCTTCTCCTCCTGCCCCCAGTCCCTCCCAGCATCAGGGTCTTTTCCAATGAGTCCACTCTTCGCATGAGGTAGCCAAAGTACTGGAGCTTCAGTTTTAGCATCATTCCTTCCAAAGAAATCCCAGGGTTGATCTCCTTCAGAATGGACTGGTTGGATCTCCTTGCAGTCCAAGGGACTCTCAAGAGTCTTCTCCAGCACCACAGTTCAAAAGCATCAATTCTTCGGCGCTCAGCCTTCTTCACAGTCCAACTCTCACATCCATACATGACCACAGGAAAAACCATAGCCTTGACTAGANTCCTTGTCATGTAATTTGTTATCTGTCCAGTACCCTGGGAAGTCTCAGTTAGCAAAGAAGCCTGCTTGCAGTTTGATCAGCAAAGTCCCTCCGGGGCTGCGATTGCCACGTTCCAGCCCTTACGGCTCTGGCTGCCTGTTGCCGGTGGGGGCTGGCGGGCAGCCAGCTATTTCTGTTCCGTCCTTTGTTCTGTGCGCGGTGTTCGAGCTTTTAGCGTGGTAACTGTCCCACAGTCTGGTGTGCTAGCCTGAGTTAGTTCGCTCTGGTTCGCGCAGGCGTTCCGGCCGGATTCTTAAGAAGCGCCGCCGACCGCATCTTGCGCGCCTCCTTGCCCAGCCCCCACTTGCTAGTGGTGGATGCAGGTGTCTGCTCTGCCTCTCCGCCAGGGGAATCACCGCCAGGCTCACAACCTGCTGGTCTCAATCACCATTCATTTTTCCTCCCTGCCATGTGCCTCCAAGACTCGCCACAAATTCGGCAGTGAGAGTGCTTTCCCGCGTTTGGAAACTTCTCTCACTGAGTTAGTTCGCTCTGGTTCGCGCAGGCGTTCCGGCCGGATTCTTAAGAAGCGCCGCCGACCGCATCTTGCGCGCCTCCTTGCCCAGCCCCCACTTGCTAGTGGTGGATGCAGGTGTCTGCTCTGCCTCTCCGCCAGGGGAATCACCGCCAGGCTCACAACCTGCTGGTCTCAATCACCATTCATTTTTCCTCCCTGCCATGTGCCTCCAAGACTCGCCACAAATTCGGCAGTGAGAGTGCTTTCCCGCGTTTGGAAACTTCTCTCCCTTTGAAATTCTTTTCCTGGGACAGGACTCCCTTCCCGGGACGGAGCTCCCTCCCCACCTCCTTTGTTTCTCTTTTCGTCTTCTGTGTTTTTCCTACCTGTTTCTGAAGACAATGTTCTGCTTTTCTGGATGCCTTATGCCCTCTGCTTGCATTCAGAAGCTGCCCTGTAGAATTTACCCAGCGTTGAGATGTTCTTTTGATGAATTTGTGCAGGAGAAAGTGGTCTCTCCATCCTATTCCTCCGCCCCAACATTGGGGCGCCCCCGCCCAATGTTTTCTTAAGTCAGCCTCCCAAGGCAATAGAAATAAAAGCAGAAACAAGCAAATGAGACAACAAAATGTGCTTTTGTACACCAAACATAAACAAAATGTAAAAGCAGCCTACAGAATGGAAGGAAATAATTGCAAACAATGCTACAAAGACTTAAACTCCAAAATGCACAAAAGCTGTTTGCAGCTCAGAAACAGCAAAACAAACAACCTAGTCAAAAAATGGGCAGAAGACCTAAATAGACAGGGTGGTTATTGGGGCTGGGAAATGGGAGAAATGGGGAGATGTTGGTCAAAGATCACAAACTTTAAGTAATAAGATAAGTTTTGGGAATCTAAAGTACAAGATGGTAATATATATAATATATCAGTTAACAATATTATATTATATATTTGAAAGTTGTTGAGAGAGTAAATCCTAAATATTCTCATCAAAAAAAGGACATGACAATCATGTGAGATAAGAAATATAAACTAATAATACTATGTATAATCCTTTTACAATATGTAAGTTTGTCAAATCAATATGTTGCACACCTTGATTTATGCAAGTTATTTGTTGATTATGTTTCAATAAAGCTGGAAAAATTATAGTTCATTCATTTAATGGTAACTTAACTAGCCATGAAAAACTAATTTTGATATATATTTGTTTGGAGGAAGAAATTTCATGATATATTGTTAAGGAACAAAGCAGATTTTACACGTGTTTTATATTTAATATAGAGTAGTTGTGCAATTCTTTGGGCAATCCCAAAGAAGGCAATGCCAAAGAATGCTCAAACTACTGCACAATTGCACTCATCACACATGCTAGTACAGTGATGCTCAAAATTCTCCAAGCCAGGCTTCAGCAATACACGAACCGTGAACTTCCTGATGTTCAAGCTGGTTTTAGAAAAGGCAGAGGAACCAGAGATCAAATTGCAAACATCCGCTGGATCATGGAAAAAGCAAGAGAGTTCCAGAAAAACATCTATTTCTGCTTTATTGACTATGCCAAAGCCTTTGACTATCTGGATCACAATAAACAGTGGAAAATTCTGAAAGAGATGGGAATACCAGGCCACCTGATATGCCTCTTGAGAAGCCTATATGCAGGTCAGGAAGCAACAGTTAGAACTGGACATGGAGCAACAGACTGGTTCCAAATAGGAAAAGGAGTACGTCAAGGCTGTATATTGTCACCCTGCTTATTTAACTTCTATGCAGAGTCCATCATGAGAAATGCTGGACTGGAAGAAACACAAGCTGGAATCAAGATTGCTGGGAGAAAGATCAATAACCTCAGATATGCAGATGACACCACCCTTATGGCAGAAAGTGAAGAGGACCTAAAAAGCCTCTTGTTGAAAGTGAAAGAGGAGAGTGAAAAAGTTGGCTTAAAGCTCAACATTCAGAAAACGAAGATCATGGCATCTGGTCCCATCACTTCATGGGAAATAGATGGGGAAACAGTGGAAATAGTGGCAGACTTTATTTCTCTGGGCTCCAAAATTCCTGCAGATGGTGACTGCAGCCATGAAATTAAAAGACACTTCCTCCCTGGAAGAAAAGTTATGACCAACTTAGATAGCATATTCAAAAGCAGAGACATTACTTTGCTGACTAAAGTCCGTCTAGTCAAGGCTATGGTTTTTCCTGTGGTCATGTATGGATGTGAGAGTTGGACTGTGAAGAAGGCTGAGCGCTGAAGAATTGATGCTTTTGAAGTGTGGTGTTGGAGAAGACNCAACTTAGATAGCATATTCAAAAGCAGAGACATTACTTTGCTGACTAAAGTCCGTCTAGTCAAGGCTATGGTTTTTCCTGTGGTCATGTATGGATGTGAGAGTTGGACTGTGAAGAAGGCTGAGCGCTGAAGAATTGATGCTTTTGAAGTGTGGTGTTGGAGAAGACTGTTGAGAGTCCCTTGGAGTGCAAGGAGATCCAACCGGTCCATTCTGAAGGAGATCATCCCTGGGATTTCTTTGGAAGGAATGATGCTAAAGCTGAAACTCCAATACTTTGGCCACCTCATGCGAAGAGTTGACTTATTGGAAAAGACTCTGATGCTGAGAGGAATTGGGGCCAGGAGGAGAAGGGGATGACCAAGGATGCGATGGCTAGATGGCATCACGGACTCAGTGGACGTGAGTTTGAGTGAACTCCGGGAGTTGGTGATGGACAGGGAGGCCTGGCGTGCTGCGATTCATGGGGTTGCAAAGAGTCGGACAATGACTGAGTGACTGAACTGAACTGAAACACAAATATTTAAAACCCATCTCCCATGATGTTTCCTTATTTCCTTTTATCTAAGTAAGACACATTTGTATGTGAATTACGAGTAGAAATAAAATATTGTTTTTGAGTAAAGGTCTCTAATGTCTTGGTGTCACTATAGATGGCTGAAATCACCATCTATAGTGATTTTAGAGCCCCACGAAATAAAGTCTGACACTGTTTCCACTGTTTCCCCATCTATTTTCCATGAAGTGATGGGACCGGATGCCGTGATTTTAGTTTTCTGAATGTTGAGCTTTAAGCCAGCTCTCCTCTTTCACTTTCATCAATAGGCTCTTCAGTTCCTCTTCACTTTTTGCCATAAGGGTGGTGTCATCTGCATATCTGAGGTTATTGATATTTTTCCTGGCAAATTTGATTCCAGCTTATGCTTTATCCAGCCCAGAGTTTCTCATGATGTACTCTGCATATAAGTTAAATAAGCAGGGTGGCAATATACAGCCTTGACGTACTCCTTTTCCTATTTGGAACCAGTGTGTTGTTCCATGTCCAGTTCTAACTGTTGCTTCCTGACTGAAATAGGTTTCTCAAGAGGTAGGTCAGGTGGTCTGGTATTCCCATCTCTTTCAGAATTTTCCAGTTTATTGTGATGATCCAGTGAATGTTGGCAATTTGATCTTTGGTTCCTCTGCCTTTTCTCAAACCAGCTTGAACATCTGGAAGTTCACGGATCACATATTGCTGAAGCTTAACTTGGAGAATTTTGAGCATTACTTTCCTAGCATGTGAGATGAGTGAAATATCTTTTCAGTGAGGCCTAAAGTGACCTCTATATTTAAAATTGCATCCTGTCCCATTCTGCCTAGCACTCCTGATCCTCCTAGCTCTGATCTAATTTTTCCTTTTGAACAATACGGTATTACTTAAGTGTAGGATCAATGGTGATCATCATTTTTTAAAGCACACCAAATTCTATACATATTGTTTGGTTGACAATAAATATTGATTAACTTCAAATTTTGTTAGATTAAATATGTATTTTAAGTTTATGGGGTGGCAGAGGACAAATAGAGTGTATTTATTTCCAGCTATTAGAGGAGGATAGCGGAAAGAAGGCAGAGAGAATAATTAGTTAATCCAAAAGAAGACAAAGAGGGGGAAAGAAACAGAAAAAGAGGGATAAAGTAAAGCACAGAATAAGAACTACATCTAAATACATATGTTTTCAATAAATATGTATTTTCAAGAAAAATAAATTAGCTAAATGCTCTAGTTAAAAAGAAACATTGCTAGACTGGATAGCACATACATACAAACATACAAAATTGGAAGCATAAGGATACCAAAAGGTTGAAAATAAAAGGGTAGGAAAAGATAAGGAAATATGGATGAAATGACACTTGGTATAGCCATATAAATATCGGACAAAGTAGAATTTAAGTTTAAACAGTAGAAAAATAGATTAACATATAATTAATTTTAAAAGGTTTAATTCATCATTCCAAGCTTAAATGTATCTAGTAACATAACTTTAATTATGTAAAGTAAAAAATAATAGAAATAGAAACTGATATACTATATTTACCATGTATCAACCATTTATCAAATTCATAATATCACTTTTTACCATGGGAAATGTTAATAATCCTCTCCATAATTTACATATTAAGCCAACAAAAAAGGCCAGTGAAAGTATAGAATATTTAATCACACAATTAAAAAGCTAAATCTAATGGACATATTTAGAAAATGGAACTTTTTAACTGGTATATATGCATTCTTCCCAAGCTCTGAATCATTCATAAAAACTGGCTATATTCTGGGCTGTAGCACAAGAACTCAAGGAATCAATATCATATAATATTTTTGAATTCAAGTCAGTTATGTTAGAAATCAATAACACAATTAAATAGTAAGATAACCAAATAAACCCCTTCCATTTGGGAATTTCAAAACCTTCTAATGTTCACTGGTCAAAAAGAAATCATATTGGAAATGAGAAAATTTTGATCTGGAATAAAAGAGAACTTGTTGGAACCTTAAATAATTGTACTATAAAGGAAGAAATTGAAAAATTATTGACCTCTTGGATCACAATAAACTGTGGAAAATTCTGAAAGAGATGGGAATACCAGACCACCTGACCTGCCTCTTGAGAAATCTGTATGCAGGTCAAGAAGCAACAATTAGAACTGGACATGGAACAACAGACTGGTTCCAAATAGGAAAAGGAGTACGTCAAGGCTGTATATTGTCACCCTGCTTATTTAACTTCTATGCAGAGTCCATCATGAGAAACGCTGGACTGGAAGAAACACAAGCTGGAATCAAGATTGCTGGGAGAAAGATCAATAACCTCAGATATGCAGATGACACCACCCTTATGGCAGAAAGTGAAGAGGACCTAAAAAGCCTCTTGTTGAAAGTGAAAGAGGAGAGTGAAAAAGTTGGCTTAAATCTCAACATTCAGAAAACGAAGATCATGGCATCTGGTCCCATCACTTCATGGGAAATAGATGGGGAAACAGTGGAAACAGTGTCAGACTTTATTTTTGGGGCCTCCAAAATCACTGCAGATGGTGACTGCAGCCATGAAATTAAAAGACGCTTCCTCCTTGGAAGAAAGGTTATGACCACCCTAGACAGCATATTCAAAAGCAGAGACATTACTTTGCCGACTAAGGTCCGTCTAGTCAAGGCTATGGTTTTTCCTGTGGTCATGTATGGAAGTGAGCGTTGGACTGTGAAGAAGGCTGAGCGCAGAAGAATTGATGCTTTTGGACTGTGGTGTTGGAGAAGACTGTTGAGAGTCCCTTGGAGTGCAAGGAGATCCAACCAGTCCATTCTGAAGGAGATCAACCCTGAGGTTTCTTTGGAAGGAATGATGCTAAAGCTGAAGCTCCAGTACTTTGGCCACCTCATGTGAAGAGTTGACTCATTGGAAAAGACTCAGATGCTGGGAGGGATTGGGGGCAGGAGGGAAGGGGACAATAGAGGATGAGATGGCTGGATGGCATCACAGACTCAATGGACATGAGTCTGAGTGAACTCCGGGAGTTGGTGATGGACAGGGAGGACTGGCATGCTGCGATTCATGGGGTTGCAAAGAGTCGGACACGACTGAGCGACTAAACTGAACTGAACTGAACTGAGGTCACTTTTCCAAACTGAGGTCACTTTGGAAATTAGAAAAAGCACAGGAGAATGAATATAAAGTAAGAAGAAGGAAACAAAGATAAGAGAGAAATGAATAAAATTAAAAATAAGATACAAGAAAGAGAATCAAGAAGTCAAATGTTGATGCTTTGAAATACTAGTAAAATTATCAAAAAGATAGCAAAATTTATATCAAAAAGAGAAAGGTCACAAGTAATGAAAAGAATATAAAATACAGATATAGCACAGATTAAAAAGATTAGAAAAAAGCACAAACAACTTCATGCCAATAAATTTTAAAACAAAGTGGACCAATTCCTAGAAAAATGTTTACCCTAGCTGAGTTAAGTTTTAAAAACCTGAATCGACTTATAACCAGTAAAGAAATTGAATCAGTAGTTACTTATCTTTCCACAAAGACAGCATCAGGCCAGAGACTTTTTCTTTTGAGATCTAGCAAAAGGAAGTCATAATTGCAATCTTAACAAAGTTATTTCACATACTCATCTATTTTACAAGGATGTACAATCTTGATGTCAAAAACCAGAGAGTAGGAGGAAGGAAAATTGCAGGCTAATTTTATTCATTAAAAATGGCTATAAAAATTCTGAACAGACTTATAAATCCAGTAGTGTATTAAAAAGTATAATATGTAAATTATTCAGTGTTATATATAAATATCTTTCATCATATTATGAATTAAAATATTAGCCCATAAAGGAAAAGATCAATTGTAATGCTTGTATTAAAATTAAGATCTGCTACAGAAAGATAAAATTAAGATCTGCTTATCAAAGTATATCTTAAACACAAGATTCAACTTGAGAGAAAAACATTCAACATGTAAATTGACAAATAAATGTTGCCTAAAATATACTAGTTCCTTTAAAAAGATGGACAAATAAAAGGAAAGTAATCAAACAGAAAAATTGGCCAGCAACATGAGCAGGTGTTGCCCTGAAGAAGAAACAGAAAAAAACTGAAAAATTATGAAAAGATGCTCAACTTCGAGTAATCAGGTAAATGCGAATAGAACTACAATGAGGTAAAATGAAGCACTGTTTTGTATCCATTATAATAACAAAAAATAAAATGTACATTACCAAGAGCTGCTTAGGTTGTGGATAATTGCTGAGGATGTGGATAATTGCTGAGGATGTGGATAAAGCAGAAATTCTCATACATTGATGACTGAAATATAAATTGGTACAAAATATTGGAAAATAATTTGAAATTATCTAGTAATACTAAAGATGTGTAAATCCACAATATAATAATTAACTCCTACCTCTATGCCTAGGAAAAACTCTTGCACCTGGGGATTAGGAGACACATCAGTCAGCACCCAGAGAACAGAAAGTGAAACAACAAGTTGTGGAGGACTGGGTGCTGTATGAATCTGTTTAAAAAACGTAAAAATCAGGCAAAATTAAACAATATACTTTTAGAGCAATAAAGATAGGTGATGAAATATCAAGAAAAGTAAGATAATGATAAACATAATGTAGGATTGAGGGGAGAGATGAGATGGGGGCAGGACTGTCAGGAGCACAACTCCAGGGGGCACCCTTCCCACTTCATTCTACGTGAATGATGATCCTGGGTCGTGAAATACAGTGGCCTTTGGGGAGGGGAATATAGAAGCTTCAAGAGCATTAGTAAGGTTCAGGTTCTTAAGTTGGGTGGTTGATTATAACATATACCTATACATAGAAAGAAAATTAATAAAATAGGGAAAGAAGTGTAAAGAAACTTGAGGATAGAGAATGCGTTCTTGTTCCAGCTTTACCTCTAACATAAAACTATGTCATCTTTGGCAAGTCATTTAGTCTCACTGAGTCTCAATTTTCTCATTTTAGTAACTGGTTTAACAAATTCAGGCCTACCTATTTTATAAGATTGTGTGAGGATCAAGTGTACTTGAAAGCATTTAACGTTATTAATAAAATGAAATATTCACGTGCAACACAATTTTTCTACATACGAACCCAAAAGTTTATCTTTCCAAACTAATATTCAAAATCCACATGATGAAAGGTGAGAATGTTCAACTTAACTGTGCAACTCTTCTGCCAGTTGAAATGTTCTGTGTAGTTATTAGCCAAAGATTGTCTAAAGCTGTAGCAGCCATGGGTGTAGCTGGCCTTGGAGGGAATACTGGCCTCAGAAATGGAAAACTTGGTTTTGAATCCTGGCTTTGTCATTTACTGAGAGGTTGGCAATTCACTTCTCACTTCTGGCCATAGGTTTTTTTTTATCTCTAAAATGGTGGTTTTATTGCTGTTGTCTAAAGAGGGAATTGCAATATTTTCTTAAAAGACAGTGAGGCTCTCCCTTCTTCATATCCACACTGGCTGCATGGGAAGCAATAGCAGCAGCAGGAACCCCGGCAGTTCCTCGCAGTTTCCAACTTATAATGGCTTTTCATTGTGGTGAAAAACACACCAACTGATTGTTTTCTTCTGTGTTGGTTTCTTTTGTGAATAGGCCATTGTCCATCTGCAGACACCTACCTATTCTGCCTTAAAGTTTTAGACTTTCTTGTGGACCATTTGTGAGGAAGCAAATATATCTAAGAAGATGCCACTTCCTCTTTTTCCTTTCTGTTCCTCAAGCTCCTTACTCAACAGCCTAGAGTCTAACTAATGTGATTCTAATTCTTTTGATTATAATCATACAATTATTCCTACACATTGCAGAAACCAGGAATGGACAGTTAGTGAGACCTGGGATTCTTGTTCCAACTTTATGACAGCTGTTACAGGTTAAGAGTTAGTATTGGTAGACTGCAATATTTTGAAGACTAAGATCTAGAGATAATTTATTAAAATTAGGCTTCTTATTTTAAGATAATTGAAATTTTGGATGCAGTTGTAAGAAATAATGCTGAAGATGCTAAGTATCCTTTACCTAATTTTTCCTAATGTTACCATACTGCAAAACTACAGTATATTATAAATAATCCACAAATCTTATTCAGATTGACTTTTATTTGCATGTGTGTGTTTATATTTGATTTTGTATAGTTTATTTTCACATGTGTAGGTTTATGTATCCACACTAGATATAAAAACTAAAAACATACCAGTTCTATTGCCACAAAAAAATCTCTTGTGTTGCCCTTTTATAACAGTCACCTTCCCTCTTCTGAATTTTTTGCAACCTCAAAATCTGTTCATCATTTTGAAAATTTTGTCATTTCAAGAATGTTATATAAATTGGATCATATTCTATAAATTTTTAGGGATTAGCTTTTTTTCCTCAGCATAATTCCTTGGAGATTCATTCACTGCTGTGTGTAATAACTGTTTCTTTGAGAAGTATTCCATGGTACAAATGGTTAAACTATTGAAAGACATTTTGGGGTTTTCAGTTTTTGGCACTGATGAACAAAGCTGCTACAAATATCCATGTACAATATTTTCTGTAAATATAAGTTTTCACTTCACTGTGATAAATGCCCAAGAGTACAGCTACTATGTCATTTAGTTTCATGTCTAATTGTGTAAGAAATTGTGAAACTGTTTTCAGAGTGTCAGTACCATTTTACCTTCCTTCCAGCAATGCAGAATGATCCAGTTTCTATGAATTCTGTCAGCACTTACTGTTGTCACTAATTCTTTTGTTTCTACTGTCCTGATCGGTATGTAATACTATCTTATTGTGGTTATAATTTGCATTTCCTTAATTTTTAATGATGTTGAACATCTTCTCATGTGCTTATTAGCCATCTGTAGAACTTTCACAGTGGAATGTCTTTTCATGTCTTTTGCCCACTTTCTATTCTATTTTTTTATACTATTGAGTTTTAAGATTTCTTCATATATTCTGGATACTAGTTCTTTGTCAGATATGTGGTTTGCAAACACTTTCTCCCAGCCTATGGCTTGTCTTTTCATGTTCTTCACATGGCTTTTGCTATTTATCAATTTATCCTTTTATAGCTGTGCTTTTAGTGTCAACTCTAAAAACTCCTCAATTCACCCTTCAGTTCAGTCGCTCAGTTGTGTCCGACTCTTTGAGACCCCATGGACTGCAGCACACCAGGCCTCCCTGTCCATCATCAGCTCCTGGAGTTTACTCAAACTCATGTCCACTGAGTCAGTGATGCCATCCAACCATCTCATCCTCTGTCGTCTCCTTCTTCTCCTGCCTTCATCTTTCCCAGCATCAGGGTCTTTTCCAATGAGTCAGCTCTTTGCATCAGGTGGCCAAAGTACTGGAGTTTCAGCTTTAGCATCAGTCCTTCCAAAGAACACGCAGGACTGATCTGCTTTAGGATGGACTGGTTGGATCTCCTTGCAGTCCAAGGGATTCTCAAGAGTCTTCTCCAACACCACAGTTTAAAAGCATCAGTTCTTCGGCATTCAGCTTTCATTATAGTCCAACTCTCACATCCATACATGACTACTGGAGAAACCATAGCCTTGACTAGATGGACCTTTGTTGGCAAAGTAATGTCTCTGCTTTTTAATAAACTGATTGCCATACATATACAGTAAACTTTAATACTGGGTACTTTATTACTGTTTTTTCAAGATGCTTTTAGCTGTTCTAGGCTCTGTGCCTCGCCATATAAATTTTCAAGTAAGCATGTTTTAGGATGGACTGGTTGGATCTCCTTGCAGTCCAAGGGATTCTCAAGAGTCTTCTCCAACACCACAGTTTAAAAGCATCAGTTCTTCGGCATTCAGCTTTCATTATAGTCCAACTCTCACATCCATACATGACTACTGGAGAAACCATAGCCTTGACTAGATGGACCTTTGTTGGCAAAGTAATGTCTCTGCTTTTTAATAAACTGATTGCCATACATATACAGTAAACTTTAATACTGGGTACTTTATTACTGTTTTTTCAAGATGCTTTTAGCTGTTCTAGGCTCTGTGCCTCGCCATATAAATTTTCAAGTAAGCATGAATATATGTATAAAAAACCTTGCTGAAACTTCGATAGGATTTAGATTATGCCTGTAGATCAGAGGAGAATTAACGTCTCTCTATGTGGGTTTTCTAATATTGCCAATGCAATGTCTTAATATAAAAAATGAGTATTTCAGCATCAGATGTTTATACTTTTCTCTGTAGCAAGTAAAATAATTTTTGAGTATTAAAATAAATAAATACAACAATTTGATGTTTCCCAACAAGAATCTAACCCAAAGAACATTAACACAAGACAAAAAGAAACTTAACATGTGTTTTTGGAAAGTATTACAGGAAGGAACTGCCTAATACATATAAAGGATGACCCTGCTCATCCAGTATAAATACAATACATGGACACAGTCTCTCTTTTTATATATTTGCATCTTTAATTTCTCACAGGTAGTTTTATTAACTGTGCTCGATGAATTCTAATACTCATAGAACCTCACACAGTTTGTTTGTAAATAAAATATAAAAGTACATCTTTGGGGGCAGTCCTGTAGTATACTGGGATAAAATATGACTATAAGTGTATCCTTTTGACAATGGAATAGATAAAAGTAGTTTGTAAACCGCTTTCTATGTTGTGGCATGTGGAGACATAGTAATGATTGTCCACGTCAGTTACAGACTGTTTTTCACTAGTAGGAAGACAATGTAATGCATTTTTTTTCATTTCTATTTTTTGTAGAATTATTTTGTATATTTTAAATAAATTTTTATTGGAGTATAGTTGCCTTACAATGTTGTTAGTTTCTGCTGTTCAGCAAAGTGAATCAGCTATAATGTATAATAAATCCTTTCTTTTTTGTATATTTATTGAATGATTGTTTGATTGCTATGGATCTAGAGTCAAAAGTGGGCATCTGAGAGAAAACACCATAGATGCTATGCAGTGCTCTTATGCTTCCTGCCACAACTACGTTCCATAGACAGAACTCTCATCCTGCATGTGCCAGTTTGTGCCTCTGTATCTCCAGAGAGACTGTAAACCACAAGAAGATAGCAATACTTTTCCAGTCCCTTGTACAGACTTGGCACAAGGAGATGTTCATTACATATTTACATAATATATCTAGCAAGTCACACTATTTTGGGATATATACTTGGCTCTTTTTCTCCCTTGTGTACCGGATTAGGCTTTGTTAAGTTCTCTTGTGCTTTTTGAAACTGTCTATATCCATAACTTCTTAGAATATTACACACTTTTGGCTTATTCCCTACTTTTTGACCCTTTATTTTATTTTATTTTTTATTTTTTTATATTTTTTTCTTTAATTAATTTTTATTTTTTAGGTCATCACAGGCAGATGCTTTACCCTCTGAGCCACCAGGGAAGCCGCCATAAATGCTAGTTATTTTATTATTGGTAGTGCATAGTCTGGAAGTAAGCTTTATGGAATTCCAGTATAGATTGATTTGTGTTTTTGCTAGATTTTGCTTTCACCACCACCAGCCAGAAAAACAAGCTCTGCCAAACAGCTCGGCCATTTTGTAAGTTTAGGCAAATAAACAGCCCAGCAAGCCCTGGAACTGCAGTTCTTGGGCCGACCCGCAGGCTTGCTCTTTACTCGAGTGTCGCTGTGCTGCCCTCTTGTGGTCGTTTGCCAAAGTGGTGATTAAAAAAGAAACAGCTTTCACAAGCTGTTGTGAAGACACGCTTAATCTTCTGTGTTTTTGCCAGGTTGAAAGGGATTTTGAAGAGTTATCAAATCTTTTTTAGCAGTGAGTGACAGGAAGTGTTAAGCTTTTTTAAATAAGTATTTTTCTATTGGAGTCCAACAATTCCCAATTTTGACTTCAGTCCCCTTTATTATACATTGTGTTTCCATTGTTGTGATTGTTCAATCGAAAATTACAAAACTTGTCTGCAACTTAGGTTTTGTGTAATTTTTAGGTAAACTTATTTTTCATGAGAATTCTGTATGTATGGTAGATAATCATTCTCTAATTCCATTTTTCATTGCCTTATAGCTAGCTATTAATGCCATTGGAAATCAGGTAATTTTATTACTTTAATTTAGGTGAAAGCTTAAAGGACTACTTACCTTCTAACTTGATTTGTCCTTTTTTCTAGTCTTGTGGACTTGACACATCTCCAACTCTAAACATCTCGGCTACAGTTTAATATTGATAGTATTTTGTATTATCGTTAGGCATTAATAGTGAATCTTCATAATATTTCAGGAAATTTCTTGTCCTTTGAATTAATAATTAGGTCATCAGTATCTTAAATGTGGAGATATTTATAGTTATTTTCTAAATATTCTTCTAATTCAGTATTTAGGAACTTGTCCTCCTAGAAGTAGTATGCAAATTAATGAGTTATATCTTTATTAAGGCTTATTTTTAAAAACTCCCCCCACCCCGAATATTATTTTAGGTTGCTTAAATCTGACTTGTTTCAGAAATGATTAAAAAGAAACTCTTGGTCTTACTCTCATTCATATCTTTAGTTCATTTTGTGTAGGATTGGGGATTCTTACACCCCTTGCGTTGAATTTGATGCTCAGTTGAATTTATTATGAACAATTTGAAAGACTAAAAAGATTGATACGTACTGAACAGCTATGAACTCAACCACTCAGCCTAAGTCCTAAAACCTGTCCATATCATTTTCTGATTACATCTACCTCCCTTTACCCCCTGAAGTAAATACGGTTGAAAATTCATGTTTTCTCTTGGGTTTGACTTTCAGAGTTAACTGTTTTTGAGGGCTTCCTGTGTAGCTCAACTGGTAAGGAATCTGCTTGCAATGCAGGAGACCCTGGTTTGATTCCTGGGTCAGGAAGTTCCCCTGGAGAAGGCATAGGCTACCTCCTCCGGTATTCTTGGGTGTCCCTGGTGGCTCAGCTGGTAAAGAATCCTGCAATTCGGGAGACCTGGTTTCAATCCCTGGGTTGGGAAGAACCCCTGGAGGAGGGCATGGCAACTCCTGGAGAATACATCTGCCTCCCTTAATCCCCACAAGTAAATACGGTTGTAAATTTGATGTTTTCTCTTGGATTTGACTTTCAGAGTTAACTATTTTTATTTTAAAATTGCACAAGTAAGTAATTCATGAAATCTACAAGGTACTTCAAATAACCCATCCCATAGAGTAAACCAGTGTTAGCAGTTTGGTGATTAAAGTGATTTATGCACGTAGCTATGTACTGATAGAAGAAACATGGATGTGTTTTTTTACCTGAATGGTGGTGTATGCCTGCTCACATTTCCAGAGGTCACTTTCCTGCACAAACACAATTGCAGAGCTGCACATGAGGCATATATACAAAAACATAATTTTTATAGTGAACAATTTGAAAATCTAAATATTTTGCTCAGGAATATAGAGATATGGAAGTATATCAATGATATTTGTAGCTTATTCGTTAAGAGAACAGTTTTAAAATAACCTAAATGTCCCTTTAATAAGGGAACAATTTAAATATGTATTCATCCTATGAGGCCATTCAAAGAGAAGGAGGTATTCATGGACACAGGTACACGCTGATGTGGGAAGTGGTATTGAATTGTCTCCATCACATTGGCAGTGACTGACGGCATAGGTTGCAAGAGGGCGCAGGCCAGAGATGATCTAGGGTGGAGAAGCATGCCAGGAGGGCCAGAGCCTGCACTTTCTAACTGGTTACTTCCTCTTGTTTCTTCTCGCTTGCTGAGCACCTTCTGAGTGGTCACAGGTGGAGAATAAGTGAGTTAAGTTGTGTTAGTCACCTCGACTAGTTAACTTGACTGTGCCAAGGACCCAGGAGTCAGTAAGTGCAGTGCGGCCTTGAAGGTACTGAGTCACTGTTACAGGGTTCAGGGTGATCGGCTGAGCCTCTAGGACTTTGAACTCTTGTGATGAAATAAAACATGAGCTTTTTAGAGCCACACTTGAGGTGGAATTTCTGCCTCACTCCCCCCCAGCACTCTCATCCTTCACACAAGGGAGGTAATGCCTAAAAGTGTTGTGCTGGTGGATATATAAGCCAGTCATGGAAGGTTCTAAGCGTCTGTTCCATGATGGGACAAATGATAAGTCGCTCTCCCCTTCTGCTCCCTTTCCCGAGGCAGCCACTCTCCCACTCCCTGTGTTCTCATTACGTCCTCGTGTCGCTGGAAGTCCCTCTGACTGTATTTTGCTTGCTATGGGTCACGCGGGATATTTGGGCCATGCCCCTTCCCTGCGTACTGTCCTGTTCCTTCTGTGGACACGGCTGTCAAATGGTAGCACCTCATTTCTGGTTTGGAAGGGAGTGGTGGTAGATAAAAAGCCTCGCTCTTTTTAAAACACCCTTTCTGGTTTTCCCGCCATGTGCCTTTTGTCTTCTGGTTGCTAGACCTGAGGTCCTTTGTGTTAGCATTACTTTAGGTTCTGGGTTGCTGCTTGCTTCCTCCTCTGCTCTGCCTCTCCTAAATGAATAGATAGTTTCTAAGCAGAAGAGCTGGAGGAGCTGTCCACCTTTTTTCCCCTGTAGAGTCCATCAGATTCAGGTCTCGTCTCTTGGTAGTATCCTCATTCCTGCCACCATGCCCCTGGCTCTCTCTTTAGCACTGAAGAACATGCCTTCTGTTTTATTTTTTGGTGTGACTTCTGCTGTCATTTACCTGTTGCACTTTCCTGAGGGGGGCCGTGGAATGATGAAGTTGGGGTTGTGTGGGAGTCCAATGGCAGTCTTTATTGGACTAGACTCTTTGTTTATCCTTTTCTTTTAAGTCTACCAGGTCTGGGACTCACCTGCAGGAAATTTCAGGGCAGGAGTTCTGGTTTAGGGTTACTGTGTATGTGTTTTTAATTTGCACCTGTTTTTGAGAACCATTGATGGGATAATTGCAATGATTGCATCTTTACTGTTTGAGTGACTCTGCCTTTGTTTTGTTCTGTGTTGGTTGCTTTTTTGTTTGTTCCTTTTGTTTTGTTTTGATTTTGTCTTTGTCTTAAGGAGGGAGGGGCTGAGTAATGAACAAATAAGACTTAGTGGATTCAGACAGAGGGACCTGGTTTCAAACCCTGCCTGTGTCATCTTGGGAGACTTATTTAACTACTTTTCTTTTATTTTTCAGGCCATGCAACAAAGTCTTTTATTACGTATGGGTTTTTAAAATTATTTTTGCAATATCTCCATACACAGGCAAAAAAAATTGTTTAGCATATTGGAACTTGCAAACCTGATCACTGCATAGAGAAGGCAAAATATCCCTATAGCACACTTAATTAACCAGGAGGCCAGTTCATCTGCCGACCTCCAAGAACGTGGAGATGAACATGACTGGCCCCCATCTGAACCTCCATTCACCACCATTCGATAGCCCTTCTTCAGGCCCAGATCAGCAGCACATTTCTTGCCAACAGTCATCAAATGCCCAAGAAGACTTTCATCATCATCTGCTGCTGCAGAAATCTGGGATATGTGTTTCTTGGGTATCACCAGAAAACGTGGCGGTGCTTGAGGGGAAATGTCACGGAAAGCAAGACACTGGTCATCCTCATAAATGATTTTGGCTGGAATTTCCTTGTGAATGATCTTCCTGAAGATGGTGTTGCCACCAGGCCAGGCGACCTGAGCCTTGGTGATCTCATCTGCCATCTCTGCCTCCCTCCTGTGCGGCCGGCCAGGGAAAAGGTCGGGAGGAGGGAGGTTAACTGCTTTTAAGCTTCAGTTTTTCTTCATCTGAGTGAAGGACAAAATAATATCCCCTGTTTTATTTTACTTTTTCAAAGAGCTAATCTATATAAATTACGTGGCATATGGCATCATATGAGTAAATCAGGAAATGGTAGCTGTCAGGTGTCAGGGATGTTGAATGGCACTAGTGACATTATTTGCAAATAATATAAAAGTATGTTTGAGAATTTTGATCTTGTATTATCAAATTCCTATTCTGTCATATTAATGCTAGGATTTTTTTTAAACCGATTTATGTGGCAGTTCTTAAAGTTTTTTTTTAATCTTTTTTTTTTTTTTTTTAATTAAGTCATTCAGCATCTGAAGAAGCTTCGGGTTCAGACTCAGGCAGCCAGTCGGAGAGTGAGCAGGGCAGCGATCCAGGAAGTGGCCATGGCAGTGAGTCAAATAGTAGTTCTGAATCTTCGGAGAGTCAGTCGGAATCTGAGAGTGAATCGGCAGGTTCCAAGTCCCAGCCAGTCCTTCCAGAAGCCAAAGAGAAACCAGCCTCTAAGAAGGAACGGATAGCAGATGTGAAGAAGGTATCGGCCTGCTGCACAGTACAAGTATGCCGGGAGCCTGGACCAGAGAGCAGACCTCTGCGTTCCTGTGGGAAGCTCCTTAGTGTGTCTTGATAACGAAAATTCATCTGCAGCTGCCTGTTCTAGTAATACACTGTCTCTGGATCTAAATGGGGACTGCTTTCTGCTCTACTAGTTAGACACAGGACTATGAGGAAAATATTAATAATTACATGAACCATCATCATATAGGGCAGAGAGACATTTTTGTTGTTTTGACTTTTAGCATTTAAAAAAGATGGTTAAATAAATATATATATATTTAGCACAATAGTGAGTAATACCAGAGAAAATCATTCACAGGTGATAGTGAAATACAGTTGTAGTTTGATGGATGATTCCAGTCCAAGAATAAGAGATGTTTTGTTTTATTAAAGAATAGAAGGAAAAGTACTCCTCACAGAAAAGAAATTATCTTTACCTAGGCAATGTAGATATTCTTCACCTAACAGAATTTTCCAGCAGAAAATGCAAAAAGGTGAAAATTGAGTTGCATAGAATTTTCTCACTGATGTCCAAACTTTGGGATGCATTCCTTTTGGGGAAAAATAATGACTTGGTCTAGGTAGTCCTGAGATGCAGCTGATCTTTTGAAATTCTAATTTGAGAGAATTAAGTTTAGAATCATTAAAAATATTTAAAAATTGCTTTTAGAAATTTTAAAATATCTTATGCTGAAAGCTTTATGAGAAATCAGTTTTTCTTCTAAGATACAAATCTGTGTCTGCACACAAGAGATCTTCCCAGGAGGACAAACGATTTTAAATTGCCTGCAAGTTCCATAGAATAGCTTCAGCAATCCTGAAATTAAAAAAACAAAGTGGCTTTTATGTGTTGGCAGAATTGAGATTAACTGTTATTTCAGTTCTTCTGTTCCCAGTACAGTCTTTGCTTAAGGTCAAATGGCCCTGAAGGATTGGTGGGAGGTTGGGAAATGCTGGTAGTGTTGTAGTGTTAGTGACAGGGAAATGAAAGCTGTCCTTATTAGCTAACCGTCACCAGAGAAGGGGCTTTCAGACACTCAGGGGCTGTGCTGTGTTGCCTC
Source organism: Aepyceros melampus (assembly GCA_006408695.1). Classification (NCBI taxonomy): domain Eukaryota; kingdom Metazoa; phylum Chordata; class Mammalia; order Artiodactyla; family Bovidae; genus Aepyceros; species Aepyceros melampus. Next base: position 231,916 of record SJXQ01007109.1, on the reverse strand, counting down.
TCAGTATGTGGAGACCCTTCACAAGAGACATTTCAGGTGGTGAATTATTTCAGAGACCCTCTGTGTGGAAGATACCACTTAGAGTCTCTTCTCTGAGTGTCATTCAGCTCAGAAATTCACCTGCAGAAGGCCTTGTTTGGCCATCTTTTTTAACTTTATTCTGTACAGTGACGAGTTCTTTACTTGCAGAGAGTAAAGCAAGCTATAGAAACTACAACCTGCACAGGGTGTTTAAAACTTTACTAAAGTCATGTTGACTGGGATTCTGGGAATCAACTGTAAGGCCAAATATATATGTGTGTGTATAATATATATATGAGAGAGACAGGATTAAGACTGCATGTCACCATGGAAGTACAGGTTTAGGGAGAAATATTAAAGTTAAGGTGATCAATTTTAAGAAGTTAATAGATACTTTAGGTCATGACTTTAATAATTATTCTAAAACGAGCTTCTAAAGAACGCTCTTTGTTTTCTGTACACTCTTCTCTTTCACATGGTAGCTTTTATTGACGAGTTGAATTAGGTATCACTAGCCCTCAAAAGGGAGAAGGCACTGGCGACCCACTCCAGTACTCTTGCCTGGAAAATCCCATGGACTGCAGTCCATGAGGTAGCTAAGGGTCAGACACACTGAGCGACTTCACTTTCACTTTTCAGTTTCATGCATTGGAGAAGGAAATGGCAACCCACTCCAGGGTTCTTGCTTGGAGAATCCCAGGGACGGGGGAGCCTGGTGGGCTGCCATCTCCTGGGTCGCACAGAGTTGGACAAGACTGACACGACTTAGCAGCAGCAGCAGCCCTCAAAAGGACAGATAGGCACACAAGATTTTTTTAGGATGTACACATTACAGTGTATGTTGTAATAAAGTCCCAACAGGTGAGCCTGAATGCCTAATATTTTAAAATGGTAAAACTAATTAATGTAGTACCATTTAAAGAATTGAGCCACCCAGTTAATAAACACTATTCCTGTGGAGCCACTTCATAGCTCTCAGGTTCAAGAAAGGGTGGATGTGGGTTGATTGGCAGGGCTGGAGCACAGCTCTTGCTGCCTCCCTTTCTCTGCCTCCCTGAGTTGTGGACATTCAGTGCCTTTTTTGCCTTTATTTCCTGCCGCTTGATTGTTACTAATTCTTGGTTGGATCTTTTGTCCTTTGACTCATATTATTCTAAGGTTAAGGATTCTTCCCTTTTGTAAACTGAGGACACTGAGCTACATGGTTATATGGCTTCTCGTTCTGAAATGCCTGTTCATAGAACACCATGCTTGTTAGCTTTGGAGGGGTTGTTTTTCTTCGGCTTTCCTGGGATATATATATATTTTAACGGTACTGTTGATTATGTCCTCCCTTGACTTTGTGACAAATTGTGTTCCTGAATCGTCTTTCGTCATTTTTGTCTTTTTAGGGGTCCAGTTTCCACACATTTCATGATGAGCCACAGCCCGAGGCTTCTCTTGCCTTACTCCAAATATTTTCGTGACATGAGCTGCCTCCCATATTTCAGTGGCAAATCCAGCTTTCTAATCTTGGCTTTCAAGCATCTCTTCTAAATGTTTAACTTCTAAATGTTTGTGCATCTTCACTTCAGTGTTCTGCAGTCTTTTAAATTCATTTTGCCTGTAGGTGATTGATTTCATTAGAAGAACACACAACATGGGCTTCCCTCGTAGCTCAGTTGGTAAAGAATCCTCCTGTGATGCAGGAGACTGTGGTTTGATTCCTGGGTTGGGAAGATCCACTGGAGAAGGGAAAGGCTACCTACTCCAGTATTCTGGCCTAGAGAATCCCATGGACTGTATATATAGTCCAGGGGGTCGCAAAGAGTCGGACACGACTGAATGACTTTGACTTCACTTCACTTCACTCACACACAACATACTTATCAGCCATTACCTGTGGGAAGAAGAGAGAGGCTGGGCCTTTTGTATTTTTCCTTTTGATTTGTTAACTTGAATCTTTTAAAGTGAAAGAAGGATTATTTGGGGGATATACACTCCATAGAAAGAGTGTAGGCCATCTTGGAAGGCAGGAGAGGCCAAAATTGGGTCTTAAAGGCAAAGGGTTAAATACTGTTAGAGAGTGAAATGGAGTGTGCTGGAGCAAGGGTGCCAGTGGGTCTCATTCTGAGAAGTCAAGCTGAATGTTCGAAATACTGAATTTTGACTGTATCTGGCATCTTGCACATCCTGAGGAATTTTTAAATATATACAAGTAAACTGATTCTTACTTAACAGAAAGTTGGTGGTGGGGCTCTGTTTTTATTTGAGTTTCTCAGGTGAGTCTTATGCAGTCAAAGCTGAAATTGAAAGCATTAGGGACTTAAAATTCATAAGTAAATATTTTTTTAGTGGAAGCAGTTGTTCTCTTATGTCTCCATATTATTCAACTGTAAGTTTATCTTTTGACAATGGGTAAGCAACATACTTTCTAGCTTAATAGCCGTGTAGTGATGAAGAGGCATTGTCACAACTTTAGTGAGTTCTAGGGTAATATGCTTTGTTCTTTTTAAAGATGGTCCTTTATTGTCTCAGTAAACAAAACAACCCCTTTGATATTTAGTTATTTGAATTCGCTTAAATTGAAATGTATGTTCCAATAATGTAAATGGTAAATGAGGGTCAAGAAAAAAAGATTCATGTGTAGTCTGTTAATCTTACAGATGTGGGAAGAATATCCTGATGTTTATGGGGTTAGGCGGTCAAACCGAAGCAGACAAGAACCGTCACGATTTAATATTAAGGAGGAGGTAAGAAAAAATAATGTTTTAAGGGGATATGATTACACTCCTTACCTTACCTCATCGTTTCTGACTCTGGTTTGTATTACCATGAACTTCAGGCATGGGAGTTAAGTGACCAGAAAGCAAGTTTTTTAAACCTAGTACAGCCTGAAAAGCCATGTGTGGCTTTAAAAGGAAATTACCAGAAAGATCATGTCATAGTGTGTGCTTTAGTAGAGAGTTATATAAAACTGCCCTTGAATTTTTGTCTGTTTCTCATAGTGCAGTGATTATAGCAAGAAGTTTACTTTTTAAAGCCTCGAGTTTATAAATTCTAGATTTTGTTAACTGGGTCACTAAGCAAAGGTGACAGTGGAAGTCGTTTCAGATTTACTGCTGAGCAAGGGAGAGTGCTTGCATAATTATTTTATTTTACCTGAATTGTTATGATTTGGTTTCTAAGTTCATTTTTAATGTGCACTATAAAATGTTGAATGCCTGTTTACTTTCTGATCAACCTTTCTGAGATTGAATAGATTGACTTTAAAATCGGTGTTACATATTGGTTTCTGTCGTCTCTATAGAATCAGACCTTTGCTCCGATTGTGTGAAGTTTTTGGGGAAAATCCTCCGTTTTAACCGTGTTGGGTTTATAGACTACATTCTGAAGACGTGTTCTTTAGTCTCAGTGAAATGTCCCCTTTGCATTCTTTGGAGGACTTTGCTGTTCTTAACTATGTAACGTCCCACTGATAACAGTTAAATATTAGTAGCCAAAGGTTAATGAGTTTGGGGCAGTAAGTATACTTTAAAAATGTGATTGACCATAACACATGCACAGCATTTATGGTGTTTTATTTTGAGTGACCTCTGAGCTGGTTAACCTTAGTTAGCTTTCTTTTTCCATGTTATAACCAAGCACATGGTGTGTATACCTTTTCCCTTTCGTATATAAATTAACACATTGTTGGTAGGTCACAGGACCAACAGAAATGGGAGTATTTTGCCGATTTGTTTAACATGTGGGGAAAAGAGTTGTTCAAACGTCCGTGATTAATCGCTTGCTCTGCTGCTGTCAGCAGAGTACAGCTGGCTCGTGACTGAACAAGCGCTTTATTGAGTCTGAAATGAAGCAGGTTTGTAGTCACCGCCTTTAAAGGCACACTAGATATTGTGTGGTGTTTTCGTGCCAGACATTCTGTATCAGCACCCAGTATGGTCGCCATTAGACATGGGTCTTTTAAAATGTGCATTAGTTAAAATTAGGTAAAATGAAAAGTCCATTCCTAAGTGACAGCAGCCACATTTCAAGGCTCAGCCACGTGTGACTGCTGGCTGCTCAGTGGGCCGCTGTAGATACGGGATGTTTCCTTCATCACAAAATTTTATTAGACTTTGTTCTTTCAGAAGTCAAACTGAAAGAAATACTTCTTGGCATTACAGGTAACTCAGCAGTAAGAGAGAAATCAATTTTCAAAACGAAAGTGTGAACACCACCAAACAGAGGCTTAGGTGTCTCTCTGAAAGCTCATGCTGAGTAACGTTGTACTGAGTAGATTGTGGAACCGGGGCTCGTGTTGTTCTGAGAACTGTGAACTAAAGTCTCTGATCTTTTTCCCTCCTCACACCCTGAAGGCAAGTAGCGGGTCTGAGAGTGGGAGCCCAAAGAGAAGAGGCCAGAGGCAGCTGAAAAAACAGTAAGTCCCCCGGGGGGGTCCCCGCCTGGCGCGGGCGCGTGCGGCGCCTCTGGGCCTGCCCGCCTGTGTCTGCGGCGCCCTGGGCGCCAGCGTCCGCTTCTGTCTCTTGCTGTCTTGGCTTCCTGTCTCTCTCAGTCTGCTGCAGCAGCAGTGGCTTTTGAAGTTTTTAGTTTTTCAGATGTTAAACGTTGGGCTGCTTTTCAGGGCACACCACAGCTATTCCATCTGATTTGCCCTATCAGCCCCATTATTATTATTTTTTTCTTAAAAATGTGCACAGATTGCAAACATTTGGTGTTCTGTTGCGGCTAAGCAAGGAGCACATTTAGATGGGCTGTGTTTCCTGTTCGTTTGTTCTCTGTGCTGGTGTGATAAAGTTACACTGATTGGACACCATTTTAGTAGGAAATACCTTATTGTGTCCGTGTGGTTTCACTGTTGGCAATTCCTAAGCAAGAAACTTTTAATTCATGAGGTTAATGTGAAATTCCTTTGTGATACGGATTATATATTTTTTATTGTAAAACTTTAAAAATTCTACTTATGGTAAAAAAATTTTTGACTTTTTTTTTTTTTTTGAGAAACAATTAAATCTTTATGGGGTGGAATGTATGAATCCCTTTGACAAACAGAATCTACAGCCTGTCTTCTCAGAAAAATACTCAAAACCCTGCACACAAATTCAGGGGTTTCTCATGGTAAATGATTGTCCTTGGCTCTTGTTGAGAGTCCCAGTTATATCTTCATTGTTTTAAAGTATTAGTAATCCTTAACTTGAGCTTCCCTAAAAGCTCAGGTGGTAAAGAATCTGTCTGCACTGCAGAAGACCCCAGTTCAATTCCTGGGTCAGGACGATCCCCTAGAGAAGTGATAGGCTACCTGCTCCAGTATTCGTGGGCTTCCCTGGTGGCTGAGACAGTAAAGAATCTGGAATCTGTCTGCAATGAGAGAGACCTGGGTTTGAGCCCTGGCTTGGGAAGATCCCCTGGAGGAGGGCATGGCAACCCACTCCAGTATTTCGGCCTGGAGAATTCCATGGACAGAGGCGCCTAGTGGGCTATACAGTTCATTGGGTCGCAAAGAGTCAGACACGACTGAGTGACTGAGCACAGCATAATTGTTAAGTATTTGGCCTGAGGCACAGTAACAAGAGTCTTTAAATTTCCCCATCTCTAAAATAGGGTAATACTTATTCTGGTAACTTAACATAGTTATTAGAAACTATGCTAAGAAAAGTCATAGTATTTAATTTTGCCCTGCCCAGAGGGCATACAGTTTCCATTTGTGTTTTAAATATTTCATTAGAGTTGCAGAAATGATAACTGTAGGCAAGCCCCTGCTTCATGGCAGCTCAGAAGGCTCTGTGCCTTCCCATCTCAGGGCCTGCTCAGGAGATCTCAGTTTCCCAGGCTAAAGGCTTTAAAGGCTTTTTGGGAAAGTCCATGCCTGTGTTTTTTCCTCCACCCTCTGGCTACATTCTGCTGGTCCATTGGCGGGAATCTAAATGTACTATACTTGAAAACCTGAACTCCTAATTTTTGGTGGTGGTGGTGGGGACACTGTACATGTGGGATGTTAGTTCCTTGATCAGGGATTGAACCTGTCATCACTGGAGTAGGAGTGCAGAGTCTTGACCATTGAACCACTAGGGAAAGTCCTGAACACCTCATTTATGTAGTTTTATTTGGGTATGAGAATCCCTCAAGCTTTCAGCCCCTGTGTAATACATCAGACTTGCTATTTTGACTGATTTCTGTATTTGCTTTTCCCTCTCCTTTCAATCCTGAGAGCTCTCCAAAGTAGCCAGCTCTCAGAGGCCCTTGTGACCCTTCTTTGCCCGAGTAGAACCTTTCCACTCCTTGTTGGGGACAGGGAGAGGGGGTGTCTTCTGTGAGGCTGCTTGTTTACTTCTGGGCTCTTCCTTAGGGACTTAGCGTAAGCGGAGGTTCTCCTCATGCCTGTTTGTCTGGGTGCTGGGCTGGCCTCACGCTGTGCCCTCCTCTGGGCAGCTGGAGGGCACTGGGGTTTGTGGAGAGCTCTTCTCCTGAGTCAGTTTAGTTAGTAACATGGATTAGGGGAAGTCCTGCAGCTGCTGAGACTCAGGTCACGAGAGACTGCACTGCCGGGCCCCCTCTGTGATCTCAGCAAGGACGACAACCTGTGTGCACACATGGGCTTCAGAACTGAGCGAGACGCACTCAGAGGAGTGGACATTGTGAAATACTAGCACAGGGCAGCGTTTTTCCCAAACACTGCAGATTGTCCCACAGATTTTAAAGTTTTTAAAAGGAACCATTTTTTAAACTTTTTGGGGGGGATTAATTTCAAAGAGTTGAAAAATTTTAAGGGTAAGAGCAGTACCAGGAATGCCTGTATACTGAGATTCATCACTGTGTACCGTTTTTGCCCCATTTGCTTTATCATTGTGAGAGTTCTCTTTATATATATGTATGTTAACACAAGGTGATATTTTTTCTGAGCCATTTCAGACCAAGATTCATATAGCATGGTCTTTAACCCCTAAATACTAAGTGTGCATTTTCTAAGAATAAGGATATTCTCTTCTGTAAGCAAAATACAATTTTAAGGTAAATAAATTTGACATTGCTACAATACCGTTGTCTAATTTGGATTCCAGTTTGGTCATTCAACTCAACAATCTCATTTATAATGTTTTTCACCTGCAGTACAGAATCCAGTTGCAGGTCAAATACTGTATTAGATGTCAGCTTTCATTAGTCTGGAGCACTTTCACAGACTTTCTTTGCTTTTGTGACATTGACACTTGAAAGACTGCAGTCTTAGAAGGGACTAACTCTGCTGTCGTCATGTGAGTTAGCATTTTAAAAGCTTAGAGGAGGAAAACATTTTTTTAATTAATTGGTAATTCTTTATGGTCCAACTCTCACATCCATACATGATTACTGGAAAAACCATAGCTTTGACTCTCTGGACCTTTGTTATCAGAGAGATGTCTCTGCTTTTTAATACTCTGTCTAGGTTTGTCATAGCTTTTCTTCCAAAGAGCAAGCATCTTTTAATTTCATGGCTGCAGTCACTGTCCGCAGTGATTTTGGAGCCCAAGGAAAAAAAATGTCGCTGCTTCCACCTTTTCCCATCTATTTGCCATGAAGTGATGGGACTGGATGATATAATCTTGGCTTTTGAACGTTGAGTTTTAAGCCAGCTTTTTCACTCTCTTTTATCTTCATTAAGAAGCTCTTTAGTTCCTTTTTGTTCTCTGCCATTGGAGTGGTATCATCTGCATATCTGAGGTTGTTGATATTTCTCCCAGCAGTCTTGATTCCAGCTTGTGATTAATCCGGTCTGGCATTTCTCATGATGTACTCTGTAGAGAAAAATAAGCAGGGTGACAACATGTAACCAACATACTCCTTTCCCAAGTTTGAAGCAGTCCGTTGCTTCATGTCCAGTTCTAACTTGCTTCTTGACCTGCATACAGGTTTCTCAGGACGTAGGTAAGGCAGTCCTTATTCATGCCGTCCTAATTTGTGAAGTGTTGGGTAGGATTTCTGCTGACTCATTGCAGTCCCAGTAGTGTTCAGCCCCACTGAACAGTGGTCTGAGAGCCCTCTCTTCCACTTGGAATTAACATGATTTTGCCTGTAGTCATTTGCAGTTGTTCTCCTGAGGTTATAGCTGAGGTTATGGTTGCCTCCCCCTTCCCAGTGCTGTAAAGTGAAGCCTGCCACAATCCTGGGACACGGCAGAAGAGAGTCCTTGGTAGAGCAGACTCACCCTCTTCAGTGAGACGTGCTTCTGAGCACCTTCCTCTTTGGGGAAATGGACTGAAAATCAGTGATGTTGAAGCAGTTGGTTCCCTGTTTTTCTTATCTGCCTTCTAAAGTGGAGGAGAAAGAAGCTCCCTCTTTTGAGCTCTTAAAGACAGTTAATTAGGAAGCCTCAGTGGCTCTTGGCCAAATTTTAGGCTTATTTTATTTTAAAATAGCTTTTGTTCACTCCTTTCTTTATAGTTGTTTAGATTTGATTTTTCCCAGTAAGGAAAAAAGGAATCCACGTTTTCCCAGTAAAGAAAGAAAACCATACCTAGTTAATTTGAATTCTGACTTTTTCCTATCTTTTTATATGGCCATGAGGCCTCAGTGGTCAAATCTTGGTATTTCTCCCCCCCAGTTCCTAAAATTTTGGCCAAAGTTCCATTGATTCCCATTTAGGGAATCCCGCTGGTGGCTTCTTAGAACTGGATCTCGCAATTCAGGTCTCCTTTAAGATGAAAAATATTTTAATCATGATCTCATATTTGAGATTTCTCTTTGTAGCCCAGCGTATAATGTATGGCTTGGTCAGGGAGTCTTCCTCATACAGTCTACATTATTTGAGAAGCCAGCAAACTCTAGGGGTGGACGTTAGTTTCACCTGTTGGAGAGCCAGGGTTGGGGCAGTAATCTGTTAGTAATTGATTTGCCCTTTTCACTTCACCTCTTATACAGAATTAACAGTATTGCTGGTCCTAACTTCCCCCCTCCCCCACCATTCTTAAAAATTAAAATGAAATTTGAAATAATCCACCAATTTCAGATACATATACATGAAACTCCTTTCAACCTTGTAAGCCTCTTAACTGTTCAGCTCCTCCTGAAATGGTCTTCAGTGGGTTCTGTTGAGAGTAGCAGAAATGTGGGTTTGACATATACCAAACAGCTTGTTCCCACTGGGCTTGATTTTCCCTCTCTATGGGAAGGGACTTTGGACCAGTTGATTGGCTAAGTTTTTGTACCTTCTCGTATTGGAAGATTCGAAGTCCTCTTGGTTATCTGTACGTCTATAGAACTGCAGTTTAACTGGAAAACTCCCAACATCCATTCTCTCAGTGTCTGCTGCCACTTTAGTCTCTAAAATTGTTGAAGTGGACCTCGTTAGCTACTCTGATATAACAGTCTCAGTTCCTGCCAGAGTTATAGAAATTATGAATAACACTTGATTGTAGACCTTTCTCATCTCATCTGCTCTCCGTTCGGTCTTATGTGCATGTTCTTTCAAGCTTGTTTCCTGTGAAACCACTGCTCTCTAGTTGTGTGAGCTCCTTCTAAGGGGTGAATAAACTGTTCTAGTCTTGGCCAAGGAAGGCTAGATCCTTAGGTGCCAGTCTCCCCATTGCTGGAGACATCTTTTTTCCTCCTGGCCATCACCATCTATTCCTTGGATCTTTTAGAACACATTTATTGTATGAGGCTCTAAGAAAGGAGAATAAGGCGGGTGCCCAAAGTATGGTTTTGTTTAAAGAGGGAGGGATGGATATTAGGTGATAATAGCAGACCTTAATATTTTACCAGTCACTGTCCATAAGCACCCTACCTGTCTGGCAGACTGATAGGATTCATTCTTTGTATCTTTATTTAACAAAGATGTATCTCCACTTGCCTACCTTTGTGCCAGTAGAACTTGAGTAATGTATGTGGAAGTGCTCTATGACCTTTTCATGGAAGGCTTGAGAACATTTTCTTTCCTGGTGTTTCTGCTGAATTAAGTGTAGGACTGTTTAGAAAGGTTCTTCCACTATTACTTTGACTTATTTTCCCATGAAGAATATTGACTTGACTTTGGAATTTGACAGCAGTTGTCTTTAACATAACCTCATTTTCTATACAGAGACCCAGAGGCACATGGTAATTGTTTTCTTTAGAGAGAAACCCTAAACCCAGGTTCTTGCCTGTTGAGTTTTTTGTTTCCCTAGATGTTTCATGACCACTTGTTATTATGTGTTTCCTTCCTTCTTCACTGCAGGTGGGAAATGAGCTGAGTTCCTGTGATTTCTTTTCTGGTCTTCAAGTAAACTTCAGAAACTGCTGGGGGAGAGCAGGGCACCTATAGGGTATGGTGCTCCCACGTCATCTGTTATCTTGATGAACGAAAGAACACCTACTGTATTTAGTGATTATTAAAACTACTTCATTAGCTGGACAGGTTAATTAGTAGGTAGTAGGTTTATCATTAATAACATAATTTTAGGGATTGTTTAATCAACATATTCTGAAGATAGCTAGTGTAGTACTCAGAGAACTCTCTCAATAGTATCAGCATCATCTGAATTTGGTAACATTCAGATTTTTAGGCCTCACATTAGACCTCCTGAATCAAAAACTGGCTGTGGCCCAGAAAACACTTGCAGCAAATCCTTTATGTAGTTTAGATCCATACTAAAATTTGAAAACCTCTGATCTAGTATATATTATAGCTTCAGTCTGGTCAATGATAATAGTAAATAAAAATAAAATCTTAGAGAATTGGCAACTTTTTTTTTTTTTTTCAGAACAAATAGTTAAAAAAAAATACAGCCTTAGCTTCATCATTTATTTTGATACCAGATACAAAATAGGAATAGGTATTACACATTGCAGGAAGGAGCCCAACCAAAATTTGGAGCTAAAACAAATCTTTTCGCATAATATCTAAACTATACGCTTTCTGCCTTTTTTGGCTCTTCTGCTTGAAATTGGTTTTGTCAGATTCTTCAAGTGAAATGATCTTGAGGAACTCTTTTAGGAAAAAAAAAACTTTTGCTTTGCTTTTGATCACAGAGAAAAATGGAAACGGGAGCTCTCAGAAGATGAACAGGAACAAGGCTCCAGTGCAGAGAGCGAACCAGAGCAAACAGTGAAAGCCAGAAGACCTGTCCCGAGAAGGTGCAGTGTGTGCTTGAGCGTCTCTGCCTCTGGCTGAGCTTGGTCTGTGTTAGGTTGAGGACGATGGTGCAGTGCTGGCTCTAGGGCCTCAGTTGACGAGCTCAGTGTGTTGTGACTCTGGATTCCGAATGCCTGATTAACTTCTTGCTCATCTGCATCGTTAGCAAGTAATTAGATGACTGAGCTGCTGTGGATTTTGTGTGTTTGCACGGTACATAGCTAGAGAGTGAATCTTGGTGTTTCATATTCCAGGTGGACTGGTTATGAGGAACAAATATATCTTCCACTCTTAAAGAAAGCTCTCTGTGTATTTGACCAGGGTATAGGTTCTTTTGGGGAGAACTAATTTTTCCTACGTTTTAATTGGCTGATTGAAACATCCTCGACTGTTTATTACCCTCTTCGTACAATCTATATGACATTAAGCAAAGAATCTGTCCAGAGATGGAAGTAGGTGGAGGTGGGAGGAAACTGGTAATTTCTGATCAGACAGATGGCAACAAAAGGTACTGGTGGTGGGGGGAGGAAGACAGGAGGCAGTGAGGCCCCAGGAAGATTTTTCTCCTTGCAGTGTTAGGAGAGGTTAGCATATGTTGTCTTTGGGCCAAATCCCCCTCCCCTCTCCGCCCCCTATTTTTATGTGGCCTGTGAGCTCAGTATAACTTGTTTTTAAAAAGTTTTTTTGATGTGGACCGCTTTTAAAGTCTTTATTGAATTTGTTACAACACTGCTTCTGTTTTATGCTTTGGTATTTTTTGACCACTAGGCATGTGGGATCCTAACTCCCCGACCAGGGTTCTTCTGCATTGGAAGGCAAAGTCCAAACCTTGGACTACTGGAGAAGTCCCTCAGTATAGCTTCTGGTGAACATTTGTAGTTTTGTGATAAGGAACACTAAATTTGAACTCTAATTAAGTGAAATGCTATCATCCCTTCAAAAAGAATTCTGTTCTTCTCATTAGTAGATGTTGTATCACAAAAAATAACACTTGATCATTATTATTTTATTTTGAATTTTTTTCAGTAAGATATTTGTTGAAATTTATTTTCTTTTGTTATGTAAGTACCTATGTGGTAGCCTCAACTTTGCCTCTTGTCTGATAAAGTGAAAAATACTTATCCTCGGCCATTTACAGCAGAAATACTTGTCTGTCCATGGCATAGGATGTTGTCCCTGCCCCCTCCACCTCCCCCACTGTAGGAAGATTGATGAGTGTTGTCTCCTTCCATCTGAGTCTCAGTGCTCAGCCCTGGAGCTCACTCCAGGCCTGTCTTATAGATTTTACCCATCTTTATTGACTCTCTGGCCACCTGTCTGTGCAGTGTTGGTTACGGCAAGTATGAGAGAAAGAGATGGCTGTGATTGTGAGTTTCCCTCACCGTCTTTCTCCTCTCACCTTTTCGCCACTGCTGGAGTACTTGATTTCCTTGTGAGAGCTCCTAGTCTGTAGCTCAGTCTTCGCTGCACTGGAGGCGCTGCCTGCAGAGGGCCCATCTCCTCAGCTGTGCCCGTGGTCTGTGGCAGGGGAGGCGCCGCCTGCAGAGGGCCCATCTCCTTAGCTGTGCCCGTGGTCTGTGGCAGGGCACAGTCTCTCAGGTAGTCTCCAAGGTGTCTTATGTACATGGAAGAAAAAATGTGTAGTTATTTCTTGTCCTTTACTTCTTTATACATACAGATGATAACATTCCATGCATCTTCTCCTGCGTTTTTCTTTCATTATCTCTCTTGGAAATCTTTCCTTACCAATGCACAGAAAAACCCCTCCCTCCATTGTTTTTTATGGTCGCATGGTATTCTGTTTTCAGACCCTGATACTGGGAAAGATTAAAGGCAAAAGGAGAATGGGATGACAGAGGATGAGATGGTTAGATAGCATCACTAATTTAAGGGACATGAATTTGAGCAAACTCCAGGAGATAACTGGAAGACAGAGGAGCCTGGTGTGCTGCAGTCCATGGGTTGCAGAAAAGTTGGATGTAACTTAGTGGCTGAACAATAATAACAAGTATTCTGTTTATTGAACTAGTTCCCACTTGATGACCATTCAGTTTTTCTAATCTTTTGTTGTTGGAAATACCACAGTGAATAGTTTACTGTGCCTGTATCAGTTTATATGTTTGTAGCTTTTACTTATTCCCAGAAGTAAATGGTTACATTAGTAACTTTGGTAGATATTTCCAAATTGCCCAGAAAAGAGCTGCCCTCAGCAATAGGCTGTGTGTGTATTGTGTCAGGTGGTCCTGAGGAGCAGTGGAGAGTCCTTGCCTGAGACCCCACAGTGTGGTCCTGCCTTTATCCTTGCCAGGGATGGGTCCCAGGAGCCTTGTGTTAAATAGATGCCAGAATCTGCAGATGCTCAAGTCCCTTCTTTATATGAAATGCTGTGCTGTTGTATTTCCGTGTAGACTGGGCCTCTCCTCCCATGTACTTTTAGTCATCTGTTGATTATTTTTAATACCTGCTGCAATGTTAACACTATGTAAACCGCTGCAAATGGTCAGCAGTTTCAAAATTTGCATTTGGGAACTTTGTGGACTTCTTTCTCCCCAGATAAGTTTTTGATCCATGGTTGGTTAAGTCCATGGATGTGGAACCTGCTGTTACAGTGGGCCGACGGTGTTTCCGATGAATGGCTGGAGGGTGTCCGCTGTGGAACCATATTCATGTTCCTAGTGAAGCGGGTTTCTCATGAACTAGAATCTCACGGAACAGAGCCTAGGGATATTCATGTGTTAACATTCCCTTGGTTAATCTCTATGGTGAGCCCTGCTCTGGGAAGTACAGTTATATAGATTTGAAGTAGACACTAAATGATGAAATAAGGACTGGCCATTTTTCCTTTTCTCACTTTAGAACAGTGCCCAAACCTCGTGTTAAAAAGCAACCTAAGACTCAGCGTGGAAAGAGGAAAAAGCAGGATTCTTCTGATGATGAGGATGAAGATGATGAAGCTCCCAAAAGGCAGACGCGCCGCAGAGCAGCTAAAAATGTGAGGTAGGTGATGTCCCAGAAGGGTTTCATTAGTGAGAGGAAGGGGCATAGTGTAACTGGCTAGAGCTTGCTTTTAATAAGTCCAGGATCAGGCATGTGACAGGTGAAAATAATGACCTGTGTCTTGAGATTGTATTCAGAAAGGTTCTTTCAAAAAGAATGGTCCTGGCCAATAGAAAATGGAAGTAATAGTGATAAATCATATCAAGCCTTCATTCCTATGAAGAGAACTACTTCAAGTTCACATTTGCTTGAGTGGTAGTGACATTATCTTCATTTCATACCATTCTTTGGGGCTTCCCTGGCAGTCCACTGGTTGAGACTCCATGCTTCTAATGCATGGGGTGCAGGTTCGATCGCTGGTTGGGGAAATAAGGTCCCACATACCCTGTGGTTTGGCCAAGAAAATAACAAAAATAAAGGTATAGCACTGTTTTTTAGGAAAGACATTTGGATTGCAGACTTACTTTTGAATTGCACTTTGAATCAGATAAATTCCTTTGAGTTTCAGCTTATATAGTGTTGGACTTCCCTTGTAGCTCAGCTGGTAAAGAATCTGCCTGCAATGTGGAAGATCTGGGTTTGATCCTTGGGTTGGGAAGATCCTCTGTTGAAGGAAAAGGCTACCCACTCCAGTGTTCTGGCCTGGAGAATTCCCTGGACTCTATAGTCCCTGGGGTCGCAAATAGTCGGGTGCGACCGAGCGACTTTCACTTTCTTTATATAATGTTACTTGGATGTAATAATCTTAACAAGGTTATGATAGTGTATGAATAATTAACAGAAAATGAAATAAAGGAATAGATACAAAACATACATATTTTACCTTATGCCAGTCAGAGGGCATTTAATTTCATTTTAGAGGGTACAGTTTTCTTTTGGTCTACTTAAAGGTGGTGAAGCTGAATCCTGAAGTTGTTAATAACCTGTTAAATGAATCCATTTAATAATTTGAAAGCTAAGACTAGGCTTTGACTATATTAACGTGTAGCTTAGCACTTTTTACTCCTACAGCTAGCTGCACTGCATCCAGCATCACGTTTTTCTCTTTTGTAACTCCCAAACCCTTTGTTGTTAATATAATATATGATGGAAGGTTATGTTTTAATATTTTTAGTACCAGGAAGCATGCTCAATGAGTTGAAGACTTAAATTTCATATTCTTGTTATTGGGAGACAAAATGCACGGTTGATGCGTAATCTTAGAACCCGTTTTTTCATTAGGCAATTTTTTTCATTATGTATTTTCTTTCTTCATAGTTGTTTCCTTGTTTATACATAATAATGATGTCGTTAAAAATGAAAACATAAGAATGTCCTTGTAGTTTTCTATGTCTTGCTTACAAAAATCACTTTAGTCAGTTTTTATTTTGAAATATGAGTTAGCCTTCCTGCTGCTATCTATGAACATGCAGTAATACTTTAAGCAGAAACAAAAAATGAACTTTGAGCCCACTTTATCGTGGCTGATCTGCAAAACACCATGTTGGAGCCAAAAGGGTTGTCGTAATGATCTTACGAATGGTGATTTTGGATCTGAAAAGATAGTTTCTTATTTATTCGGCATTATTCCTCATACAGTTATAAAGAAGACGATGACTTTGAGACTGACTCAGATGACCTCATTGAAATGACTGGAGAAGGAGTTGATGAACAGCAGGATAATAGTGAAACTATTGAAAAGGTCTTAGATTCAAGGCTGGGAAAGAAAGGAGGTATGCAAAGACAGTGCTTCATTCTTGCTATAGGTGGCAACAAGTGTTAGGGCAGGGAATGCAAATGTTTAAGTAGAAATGGATTTAAGGATGACTGTGGCCTCGGGCACAAGGAACGGCTTGTTTTTTTCCGACTTTCCTCACTCCACCTGTGGCCAGGGGCCCTTCCCTGTGGCCTCTGCTTTTAGCTCCTGAGTTACTTCTGCTGCTCTTCTGTGTCTGCTTGAATGCTGCTGCTTCCTTGTCCGTCTCCTTAGCCTGTTTCTTGAGTTGCTTCAGGGGCTTCTTGCCACCTTTGCGGCTAGACGTGGTTCCTGCTGCCACTTCCCTGCCATTGGAAGCTGGTGGATTACTTTTTCTCTCTGCCCAGAAGGCCCAAATTTTATGTATTTAGCCTGAGTTAGTAGGGACCAAAACAATAGGATGTTGCTGTTCCATTTTTATTGTGTTTGAACACAAAGATTTCTTTGATTTCACCAGCAAATTTTAGAATGTTTAAATGGGAAAATTGGCTTTGCATCTTAAACATTTGAAATTGCTGGGCATGTTCATTCTGTATTGTTTGTGAATTTCTGTATATTTGAAGATAAAGGATTTTGGTACTTCATCCGAAAAGAGACTCTTTAGACAGCTGTGTATTTGGGAAGCTTTTCAGGGTCTGGTTTCATAGACCTCTTAAAATTTACCTGATTCTTTTTGCAGCCACTGGAGCTTCTACCACTGTATATGCCGTCGAAGCTAATGGAGACCCTAGTAGCGACTTTGACCCTGAAAAGGATGAAGGCGAAGTCCAGTACCTCATCAAGTGGAAGGGCTGGTCATATATCCACAGCACGTGGGAGAGTGAAGAGTCCTTACAGCAGCAGAAAGTGAAGGGTCTAAAAAAACTAGAGAACTTCAAGAAGAAGGAGGATGAAATCAAGCAATGGTACATTACCTTTCCTAGATAAAAGAAACACATTTGCAGCCTGGGGGAAGGGAGGGTTTTTAAATAGTGGAGCGCGTGACTGTCTAGAATATCAAATTTCTGCCTCTGTCACCTGAATGAATGTGGAGGCATCCATGGTTACCTTTTATAAAACTGTGACCTGAAGATAATACATATTTTTATGTATAGCCAGGACGTCTGTAGAGTTTAATAATAACAACGAGTTTATAGGGCATTTTTCAGACCTGATCTTGTCGTCAGTCCTTACAGTAGGCCTGTGAGATTTGTACAGAGTGTTTTTTGTTGGCAGAGTGAGCTACAGAGCAGCTCTGCAGGCCCCAGACTAGGACTCCCACAGCCTGAGTCCAAGGCTCATGTCCTGAAGCACCTTGGTACTTTCTCTGGTTGTGCTGGTATAGCCTGGATGTCAGGAGTTTAGTGTTCTAGAACTCTCTGGGATATGGTATACTTAAAACTGATCTTGGTTTTACAGTTTACAGAAATGATGTGACAGGAATGTTCTGAAACTGTGATCACCTTGTGGTTTTTAGCTTACTTGCAACTTTGAACATGTCAAGTTGTACGAGAAACCTGGGGCCCAATACCCACACCCCTAAACTGATAATAAATAAGTGCAAGTTCCCCCTGGAGACACACGCTTCAGTATCATGTGATCAGGTTATTTAGTTTTAGGAATAGGGACAAATGGGTTCCAATTCCTGTTTTATTACTGTGCAGAATATGCTATTTCAGTAAATCAGATACTTTTTTTCTTTGTGTCAAAAATGAAAATATATATCTCTGAGGTATGGATAGTTTGTAAAACAATTATTAGAATTTTGAAAATCCTTGAAAGTTATAGTAGTATTTAGTTTCAAGTTGCTGGTGGTATTTTATAACTGAGAATAATTGGTTTTCTAAAAATGTCAACATTTAATCACTCCTAAAGTCCACCATATATGAAAAAAGACATCTTTTCTTATAAATCTGAGTTTTATTGGCCTTGTCTGTTAAGATATATGCATTTATCACAGATCACATGAGTTCATCACACAAAATAGTTATTTTTAGGTTTCTTTATAACAACTGGTGTGTCCTTTAAGTCTGAGGTTTCAGTGTTTTCTACAAGTCTTACATGTTTTTCTTAAAATCTCTGGCCTAATTATCAGTACAAGATTACTAAAGGGACATATGAAAGTAAAGACTAAGCTTCCTTTCCTGTTTTGACTTTGCATTGATAGATGAGTATGGATTCTTCAGATCTAATTAGTATGTATTTTTTCTGTTTGACTTCTGGCCAGGTTAGGGAAGGTTTCTCCTGAAGATGTGGAATATTTCAACTGCCAACAAGAGCTGGCTTCGGAGCTGAACAAACAGTATCAGATTGTAGAAAGAGTAATAGGTAAGTACATGGAAACTCATTTAAGCAGTGTTGGAGTTCCAGGAATAAAGGAACTTTCTTTTTTGGGAGTAATGTATAGATATTAAAAAATGCATTTTTGCAGGTGTAATTTTGGAGAATAGTCAGATGCCTAGATTTATTTTGAAGGAAAAGCTAATAAGACTTGCTGGTAGATTTGGAGATGGGGGAAGACAGAAGTGGCAAGGGTGGTGTCAGTATCTTGACCTGAGCAAACAGGAGGTTGGAGGCACCATTTACGGAAATAGCAAGGTTCAGGGAAGAGAAATCAAGAGCTTAGTTTGTCAGTTTGATATACTTCACAGTCGTCTAAGTGGATAGTATTGTGAAGGCTGTAGAGTATGTGAATCTGGAGTTTGGAATTCAATCTTAGCTGGAGATTGAAACTTGAGAATTTATCTGTGTGTAGATAGCATTTAAAGCCTAAGGTTTAATGAGATCATCCAGAAGTGTATACGTGGTGAGAGCAGAAGTCTGAGGGCATTCCAGCGTTTGGAAGTCATGAAGAAACCAGCAGAGGAGAGTGAGAAAGGCCTGCCAGTGAGGTGGCAGCCAGGGGTAGGTGTGCCAGGCACCAGGTGACTCGCGTGGCTCGGGCAGCAGGTAGGGTTGCCAGTCAGGGAGGACTGAGGCTTGGTCCTTCAGCTCAGCAGTAGGCCTGGCCCTGGGGGATGAATCCAAGGGGTGGTGAGGCTGCAGGCAGGGGTGGGGAGACAGAGAAATGGGGCCAGACAGGGTCGTGAGAACAACACAGCTATCTTTTTTATTTTTTTAGGATGTGAGATAGTAGAGTATATTTGTACTCTTCCTCACAGAACCTGAAATGTCACTGTTTTCTTGGTTTTGGTGATAACTTACCTAATTTTCCATTTATTTAGCTGTGAAGACAAGCAAATCTACACTGGGTCAAACAGACTTTCCAGGTAAGTGAGAGATCTTGTTTATAAATATTGTCTAAGAGCAGCTCATGTTTTGCCACGTGGTGTTGCCTTGGGTACACATAAAACAGAATGTCACCCCTCTCCTTTAATTGGCAGTTGCTGATCTGTAAATTTTTGTATGTGAAATAGCTCACAGCCGGAAGCCAGCCCCTTCCAACGAACCTGAGTATCTATGCAAGTGGATGGGACTGCCCTATTCAGAGTGCAGCTGGGAAGATGAAGCCCTGATTGGAAAGAAATTCCAGAGCTGCATCGACAGCTTCCACAGTCGCAACAACTCAAAACCATCCCCACAAGAGAATGCAAGGTGTGCTGACTGCTGGCTTTTGAGTTTTCAGGGGAAAGGTGTATTGCTGAAAAGGTCTGGCCACACACACAGATGTTGGGAAGAGAAAAGACTACAGAAGTAAAGGACAATTCTCATGGTGAAGTGGAAGAAGATGACCTAATCTTGATATCAAAGGAAAACCATTAAAACAGGAGAGGCAGATATGTTGTATAATGGTTTTACTGACTCATTTCATCTTATTATTTACACAATTAGATATATCTATTTCAGAGATATTGTGGAGACTCCTTGAAAGAAGTGACGGGAAAGGGAAGTGACTCTGAATTCTACAAAAGACAAGGATCTGTACAGGCTCTCTTATTTGCTAGACTGGTTGTACAGATGCTTGTCTTTTGTTGGTATTTATTCCCTGTATAAAGTGGAATGCTTGGGTCCTCAGTAATAAAAGTATATGTAAGACATGGCCTCTGTCCAAGAGGTTGTCTTCAGATTCATGGCACCAAACCTGTCCCTGTGAAAAGCAGTGTGTCACTGGAGGTCAGTGAGTGTGACGACGTCCAGAGGCAGAAGCCAGTGAGCCACAGGGATCACTGAAGGGCTTTTAAAACTAGAGGAAGTTGTGGCACATGAAGTGCCCTACTCTTGAAGGATAGATTGGAGCTGGTTAGACAAGATAAAAAGGGGCCCAGGTTATTGCCCTCTTGTGAAAGATACTAAGAGAAAGATGTTCTTGTAATGTAGTTGGAGGACCACCGGGACTCAGGGTTGGAAGAGGGAGGTGATATTGACAATTCAAAGTGTGTATGTATTGAATACCTTGAAAGATATATTGACTTTATCCTGTGGGTATTGATAAGCCTACCCCCTTGAGCAGAGCAGCAGGCCAGAAACAGTATTTCATTTAGAAAGCTTAATCTAACGACTGTGTGTTGGAGACTCCAGAGTAAGTAGTTGTTAAAGCCAGAAGGTCCCACCAGGAAGATGTAGAATAAGCCCTTGAAGGGAGAGTTGGTGTAGAATGAGGGAAGTAGCAGCGGTTGAAGGGTCAGACGGGAGAAGCTTTGTGGGGAGACTTGGCGGGAGCGGACAGCTGTGAGTGAGGCATCTGATTCTATTGACTGCCAGCTGCTCACAGAGGAGAGCTGAGACAAACACTAATTACCTTATCAAATACTTGAGTAGGATGACACTTCTTAGTAGGGCACTCATTCCAGAGAGTGCTCATCTTCAGAGAAACGCTCCCTGCAAAAAAAGCCTTTTGTGGGCAAGTCACTTTGGGACACACTCCTGAATGAGCGGCTCCTGTAAGCTCACGGAGTCTGCAAACACGGTAGACTCTGAAAAGTCACGAGCCATGGGATGTATGTAACTTTTTAACCCAGTGTTTCCCAAACTGATCTGGCCGTAGAATCCACATTTTGTGCAAACCGTAGAGACAATGGCTTTACTAGACTGCCAAATCTTCACACCTCTAGAGGTGAGAGCAGCATCTTTTTCTTCAGAAAGCCAGACTCACAGAGTTGGGGCTTGGGAGGTGGGCTGCATTTCAGAATTTACAAACGCTGTTATGGTAGCATAGACAGACTTTCCCAGAGGCATTGTTTTGTGCCGTTTATAGAGTAAGGTAATACCAAGAGGAAAATAGGTGACTCACTGCCCCACTGCAGAGATGATGTAGAGTAAGTGCTGTTTAATGATGTTCACACATTACTTCAGGAAAGAAGCAGTAACTAACATAATCTCGGGCCGCAGTCTGGCTTTGGGGATGTAGACAACGATGCAGGAACTCATGGTTGGTTGGGTGTGGTTGGTGATACAGATGTGAAATTTCAATTCTTATGCTTTAGTGTAGCGTGCAGAAATCATGGCTAGCATTTTAACATATGAACAGAAGGAAGGTTTTCTTCACACCTGGTCTTTGTTCAATGCTGCATTTTAGGCCCTGAAGCAGAGACCACGATTTGTGGCTTTAAAGAAACAGCCGGCATATTTAGGAGGAGAAAATCTGGAGCTCCGAGATTATCAGCTGGAAGGTCTAACTGGCTTGCTCACTCCTGGTGCAAGTACGTAGAAGGCTATGTCTGATGTTTTCTCTACTGTTTCTGGCTGTTTTAAGATTGTGAGATGCAAAGAATTCCTTCTTTTTATTCCCTTCTTCAGGGGATCTTCCCAACCGAGGGATTGAACTTGGGTCTTCTGTGTTGCAGGCAGATTCTTTACCATCTGAGCCACGAGGGAAGCCCCATTGTATATTATTACTGTTCTTTGTCACTATGTCATGTCCGACTCTTTTGGGATACCATGGACTGTAGACCACCAAGCTCTTCTATCCATGGGATTTTCTAGAATACTGGAGTGGGTTGCCATTTCCTTCTCCCAGGGATCATCCTAACCCAGAGATCGAACCCATGTCTCCTGGGTTGGCGAGTGGATTCTTACCACCGAGCACAAGGGAAGTCCATTGTATATTATAGAAAAAAAATCATATGTGTGTGTGTGTGTGTGTGTGTATGATTAAGAGAAATCACTTCTGGGAATTTTCCTGTATGTGTAATTACCACTTTAGCCTGAAGTAAAAAGTACTTTGTTAATTTAGTTGTTGGGAGGGTAGTAGCCAACGACCTGTGTCATACTGTGTTATTCGTGAGCATAAATAGCAAGGTAATTTGCCCAAATTTTTGGTGTGGAAGGAATTATTCCAAGACGAGAGAAGATCTCTAATTTATATACTGGTGCTGAAGAGTCCTGTGACTCCCCCACTCCCCAATTGCTATACAGGCCATCCCATTTAGAGAACGTTTTCTGACAGTTGAAGTGGTGAAATTATCCTTCACTTTTTGTAATAAGATTACCATAGTCTTGGGAAAAAAGAAGAAAGAGAGATGAGACAGTGAGGTTTAAAGGTACTTTGAGACCATACTCGTGAATTTTACTCACCAAGTTCAACTGCAGACTCAAGTATTCCCTAATTACTGTCCATTAGGAACCCATGTAGGCCTCGAGAATTTAATAGTGAACCAAGACAAGACAGGATTTCCCTGTCCTCATAGAACATACAGGTGAAAAGTACCTTTTTTAACCCCCTCAAGGCGTTTTATTTGCACATATGTATTATATCCCTTGAAAAAGCATAGAAAAGTTTCCCCTCCTTTGTTTTCATCTTGATTATTCGTGGTCCGTGATGCCCACTGAGGTTGTTGGTACAGTGAAACTCGCAGGACGGGAGCAGGTCGTTCTGCCGTCTTTCTAGATCTTGCAGTTGCACATCAGATCTGGGGCTGGTCACTCCACACTTATGAAGCCTGCCTGTGAGCCTCTCAACTTCTACAGTGCAGTGATCATGGATGATTCCAAATTTGCCAGCGTAACCAGGCTTCATCATCATGGTTAGAGCCTGATAGTGGCTTGGAGCGCAGTCTGCTAGGCGCCTGGCGTTCACCTCTCTTCTCCGCACTGTTGATGTTCCTGGAGCACCAGCCAGGACGCTCACGGGCAGCATCGTGGTGGCAGAGAGAGGCGGAGGAGGGCGGGGGAGCGCCTTGTGTCTGCACATTGCTTCCCCAGATGTCAGCTCTTAATTTCGTCAGTATTTAGCGGCAAAGCAAGAATTCTTGTTTCAGAGTTAGACTACAGCTTGAAAGCAAAGACATGTGAGCTGCTTTTCTCAAAGCTGAAAAGATAGCTTTTCATTACAGAGATGCGTTTATGTGACTTTCCCAGTTGAGCCATCTGTTTTTTGTCTTGTTAAAATTTATGTAATATTTAACATTCAATGTGAGAAACAAAGATCTTGAGGTTCGATTCCTTTGACCGAGAATGGAAGTCTGAGGTAGCTACTGTTTTTGATTGCTGGAAAATTGTTTTTGTTTCAGAGAATAGTGAGATGTGACCTTCCTAAAGAACAATTATAAGCTAAGTGGAGCCTTAGAAGCTGTGTAACTAACCCTCTTGCTTTACACTTCAGGACTCTTATGAGCCCTTGTCCAGAGTCACACCCTGTAGAGTCTTTAAACTCATTAATTCAGAATCAACTGAAAAAGGCCCAGTTAGCTACTGGGCCCTGGTTGTGGGAACCTTACATAAGTAACCTGCTGTTTTGGTCTAGTTCCAGAAAAACAGGCAGATCAAACCTCCTTTCATGTGTGTAAATAGAAAGTGGCAGTTTGCTAGGGAGAGGAAATGTTAGAGAAAATTAACCCTGTTTCCTCCCCAGTGGTGTGAAAAGGTGAGAGAAATAAGAGGGAAATCACTCAAAGGATGTCATCTTGGTGAATTAAATGTCTTGTTTTTCTAATCAGTTAGTTTTCTTTAACTTGAATATTAGTTTTTGTTCTCTCTGGTCCACTGATTAAGTGTGTATTATACAATATGTAAACCTCCCGTGGCCTGATTTTCAAGAACCTTTTTATATTTTCAACCTTATGGCATATATGCATCCCTGGTTTCCTACCAAATGGACTCTCTTCTATCTGCAGAGCATACTTCCTAACTCTGGCTATTTTTTTAAGGTTAAATTAGCTCAAATTAATTAAAAATTTTTTCCAGTATCTGGACAGTCCTCTCCTATCAGCACCCTGTTGAAATACTGCTTGTCTCCTAGAGCCATGTTTCTCAAAGTGTGGTCCAAGGAGCACAAGCATATTACAGTGTGGCCAGAAGTGCTTGTTAACAGTACAGAGTCCTGAGCCCTTTTCCAGATACTCCGATTCAGCAGGTCTGGGGTGGGATTTGGAGATCTGATCTGCAGCCTACCCCTGCTGGATACTAGCATGTTACTAGCATGTTTAAAGGAAGCTCTGTGCACCTGCGGCATGTAGGTCTGGAGAGTAGTGATTACAGCGTTCAACAGCCCAGTGGCAGGCAGTGGAATGGGTGGGCAGTCTGAACAAGGGCCCGTGACTGTCAGGCGGAAGCGCTCACCAGCGGTGGGGTAGCCCGGCTGCCTCTGCTGTCTGTATTGGTGGAGCCCAGATCATGTGCTTTACACCACTATTACAAACCTGCCTTCTGTCATGAGAGGCAGATGGGAAAGACCAAAATGCAAGATAAAGGACATAATCTAAATGGCTCTTAGAATAATCCAGACCTCGATTACACTTAGGTACTTGTTACCCTGCTGTCTTCTGACGTAGGAGACTTGCTTGCAGAGGAGAGGAAAGACACTGGAGGCTCGGAACCCATGTCTTGCTGAGGGATGTCATGAGGCCTTGATGCCTCTGCTGTTTGTGCATGCGCTGTTTTGTTTTCTGTGTGTGAACTGATGATCTTTTTGTTTTTATCTTTTTCTTTCTGCAGAAGTAACAGTGTAATCCTTGCTGATGAAATGGGCCTAGGAAAGACCATCCAGACCATATCATTCCTCTCCTACCTGTTCCACCAACACCAGCTGTATGGCCCCTTTCTTATAGTCGTCCCTTTATCCACCCTCACCTCATGGCAGAGGGAGTTTGAAATCTGGGCACCAGAGATTAACGTAGTGGTTTACATAGGTGACCTGATGAGCAGAAATACGGTGTGTAAACAAAAAGAATTGGGATAGAATCTGTGTTATAAATGTATTTTGGAAATTGACCTAAAGCTATTATAGTCTTTAGTAAAACTGTGCTTCTGACACTGTGCTATGCCCCTGATACTGGGAGATTTCTGTATCACAAAAATACAATTCTGATAGTCTTAAAAACGTATGTTTACTTTGTAAAGAAAAACAACAGCAATACATGAACGGAAATCTCTCCTAGTTGGGTTGCAGTATTAAGTTTTTCTTCTTTCTTTTCTGTGTACTTTCAAGACCGCTTTATTTACAAAGGATTATGCGATAGAGTTTATGCCTTATGAAATGTTAATAGTATTTGACAGAGATATTACTGAAAATAATTCAGTTCTTAGAATTTGTTTCCTAATTTTAAAAAAATGGGACAGTTGTATAACTTATAAGAAAGGAGTAAAAGGACAGTGAGCTATTT
The DNA here is from genome assembly GCA_006408695.1 of Aepyceros melampus. Lineage (NCBI taxonomy): Eukaryota > Metazoa > Chordata > Mammalia > Artiodactyla > Bovidae > Aepyceros > Aepyceros melampus. Next base: position 206,580 of record SJXQ01007109.1, on the reverse strand, counting down.
CAGAGCTGCAGACATGAGAATTATTTGTCTGATATCAAAGTTAACTTGAGCATCAGGAACTTGGAACACAGGGGCTTAAGTTTATCTTTGTTTGACAGATCTTTTCTTGATAACGAGTTAACATTTTTTAAGGTACTATGTGCCCGGCCCTCTGCTGGTACTAATATATATTGCCTATAATCCTTATGATAGTCTTTAAAGTAGATGATATTCTTTCTAATTAACTGATGAAGAAAATTGACAGAGAGGTTAACACTTGTCCTCAGGCCAGCTGGACTGTGGCTGAGGTTGGGACAAGGATGTGTCCAATCCCAGACCTGGGCTTTTTCACCACTGGATGTATTTTGGAATGAACTGTTTCTAGGGAGTTGCTGATAATCCTCAAACCTTTTAGAGAGACGTTCTCACCATGTATTATTGTGCTAATTCAAGTTTATTTATATCACATAGTTTCATTGAAATTGCCTGACCTAAACTCTGGCAGATTTCATTGGTCTAATTTTGAGTTTCTAAGTACATAATAGTTCCTCAGTTTGTTGATCCATCCGTTAACCATTAAAAAAGAAAATCTAGATTATGTAGAATTGCTTTAAACACCACTGCACTGAAAGGTGCGGACAAAGAAAAAGACCTCTAAATAATTGTGAGGTCAGGACACTGTCTTTTCTTCCTTTTCTTTGTTCTTCCTTCCCACTTGATGGTGATTTTCTCAAGCTCTCCTTGACCCATTTTCCATTCCTAACTTGATAACCAAACTGTGGGAGCTTTGTCACGGGCCATTGTGCTTGCTGGGTGTCCAGTTATGTACTTGATACTTTTGTATGAATGTGTTAGTTTTTATGTTTCTTTGCATTGATGTTGTTTTCATTCTTATTAGGTTGTATTTTTATCCTGTAAGCCTCCCTTTCCTCCTTCTTCGGGGCTACATCTTAACTGCTGTATGATTAATGAAATTTCTGACCAAGTCAGAAGTTGAAATTTGTTTTATTTACTAATAAAACTATGCCCTACCCAAAGAATAATCAAATTATATTTTCTTAAGAAAATTCTCATTCTGGAAGATCTCTAGATAAGTTCAAGTCACCAAGGTTTAATTGCTCATGAAATGCATTTTTTCCTCAAATGTATTGGAGCAGGGGAATATGGAGGGAAGACTGTTTGAATTCTGGCAATAAAGTTTTTGCGCTCAGTAATAGATCTTTTAATTCTAACCTGTGTTGCTCTGAACTTTGGTTGCTTGGACCAGTTTAGAATGTATACGGTACTCATTAAGTTCTAATTAGATCTAGTTTCTGGTTTGGCATATTTTGTTGCATCTGTCATAAGACTTGGTGGTGATATAGAAAGCTTAAAGTAGAAATTGTGTCTTAATTTCTATTTTCTCTTATAGATACGAGAATATGAATGGATTCACTCTCAGACCAAAAGGCTAAAGTTCAATGCACTTATAACAACATACGAGATCCTCTTGAAAGATAAGGTGTGTAATTGGTAACCCAGGAGTGTGACTTGTCCAAATGGTGTGGTCTCTGCCTCCCCCTTGCCATGTTAGTTTTCTGTTTTTATTTAAAAAAAGCAAACAAATGAAGAACAGAAAATCCATGAAGAATGTTAAGATTATATATATTAAAAAAAACCTAGAACCTTACAGTTGAAGGGGACCTTGGGTCACCTAAGGCAATTGAATAAGACAGGATGAAAGGGTATTGAGGCCCATACCTGATAGGAGATTCTGGTCAGTCACTGGAAGCTGGTCTTGAGTGCCTCTCAGGCATTTGCCATCTTATTGTTAAGCACTTCTCCAGAACAGATGTTGTGAATGGTCTCTGTGTGAAGAGGACAGGAAAATGAAGCTCTTTAAATTATCTCCTTTCTACCGTTATTATGAAATGTGTGTGCCAAGTAATCCCATTGATGATGATAGATGTAAACAAGTTCAGCTTGTCTACAAGCTGTGCCTTGTAACAAGCTTGTGGCTCTTGGTGTTTCTGTGCTTCAGGGTTGGGATGGAGAATAGGAGGAGAAGAATCTTAATTAAGGAGAGACTGCAAAATCATGAGTTTTTGTTTTTGTGTTTTTGCCCAGCATACCAGTTTTTGTGTTTTTGCTTTGAGGCATGTAGCAATACCTAAAAGCTGCTCTTTTGAGTAAACACCAGTCTGGCAACTAACAGAATAAACAGAAGAGTCTTACATACTTTTAAGTCGTGAAGAATAAATGTTTCTGTGTAAACCTTTGTGATGGTATTTGTACAGAGATAATTAACACTTGAAAGTATTTTTAGATTCCCTTCTGACCTGGTGGCTCGTTCTGTTTTGTTTTTACTTTAGACTGTGCTGGGCAGTATTAACTGGGCCTTTCTGGGAGTGGATGAAGCCCATCGGTTGAAGAATGATGACTCTTTATTGTATAAAACTCTGATTGATTTCAAGTCCAACCATAGGCTCCTGATTACGGGGACCCCTCTTCAGAATTCCCTCAAAGAGCTCTGGTCCTTGCTGCACTTTATTATGCCTGAGAAGTAAGCTCCTTCCTATGTATTTCAAAAGATGCTAGAATGTCTGAAATGCCAATGCTTTTTAATTTTTTTAGCAGACTTTAGGGAAAACAGATGGCATGGTTTGGGGAAAGCAAAGCATTGAACTGAGGCAGCAATAAAAGTGTGAAATGTTTTATATCAAATCATAGGAAGCTCAGAAATCAGTCTATTACGGAAGAAAGCATATTGTCTACCGAGCATTTGAATTGTTGAATGCTTTGGAGGAAATAATTGATAAATAGACATTTCAGACCTCCCGGTAGCTATAACATCATCAGTATAATTGGAGTGGACTATACAAGGGCTTCCCTGGTGGCTCAGACAGTAAAGCGTCTGCCTGCAATGTAGGAGACCTGGGTTCAATTCCTGGGTCGGGAAGATCCCTTGGAGAAGGAAATGGCAATTCACTCCAGCACTCTTGCCTGGAAAATCCCATAGACGGAGGAGCCTGATAGGCTACAGTCCATGGGGTTGCAAAGAGTTGGACACAACTGAGCGACTTCACTTTCACTTTCATACAAGGTATACAATCTGATAATAAAATATCTTAAATCTAAACTTTTGATAATAAAAGCATCAACTTCAGATTTGTTACAATTACCTAATTAAAGAATTGTGGGATGTCTTTACTGAAAAGATTTTTGTGGGAGAGATGGTATGTACATTTCATAAAACTTAAAATTATCCATGGTGTTTGATATTACTTGAAATCTAAATTGTTACCCTAATGTGGAATACCTACTCAGCATCTGACCCATCTTAGCATTTTCCCCACCACTGATTGTGCTCCAGCCATTCTGGCTATCTTCTGGTTCCTTTAACAAGCCAAACATTGCTATTCTTTTCTTTTTTTAATTTTTTTATTGTTTTTAATTGATTGATGATTGGTTTACAGTGTTGGTTTGATTTTTGTCATGTCAACATGAATTAGCCATAGGTGTACATATATCCCCTCCCTCCCACCTCTCCCCCGTTGCCCCCTCTCGGTTATCATAGAGCCCCAGTTCGGGTTCCCTGAGTCATACGGCATGTTCCCATTGGCCGTCTATTTACAAATGTTGCCATACACGCCTCCGTGCTGCGCGCTCCATTCATCCCACCCTCTCCCGCTTCTCCCTACCCTTGTCCATAAGTCTGTTCTGTGTCTGCCTCTCTGTTGCTGCTCTCCAGACAGATGCGTGACATGTGTTAAGATACGACATTTGTTTTTCTCTCTGGCTTGCTCCACTCTGTACAGTAGGCTCTAGGTTCGTCCACCTCATTAGGACTGACTCAGATGTGCTCCTTTTTACGGGCGTTGTGTATGTGTACCACAGCTGCTTTGTCCATCTGTCGATAGACATCAGGGTTGCTTCTGTGTCTTGGCTGTTGTAAATAGTGCTGCAGTGGACACTGGGTGCATGTGTCTTTTTCAGTTTTGGGTTTCCTCGGGGTATATGCCTAGAAGTGATACTGCTGGTCATATGGTGGTTTTGTTCCTAGTTTTTAAAGGAGTCCTCATACGGTCTTCCATAGTGGCTGTATCAGTTTACCTCCCCACCAGCGGTGCAGGAGTGTCCCCTTTTCTCCACACCCTCTCCAGTACTTGTTTGTGGATTTTTGATGATGGCCATTCTGTCTGTGGTGAGGTGATACCTCCTTGTGGTTTTGATTTGCATTTCTCTAATAATGAGTGATGTTGAGCATCTCTCTATACGTTTATTGGCCATCTTATGTCGTCTTTGGAGAAATGTCTGTTCAGATCTTTCTGTACACTTTTTGATTGGGTTGTTTGTTTTTCTGGTGTTGAGTATTGTATGAGCTGCTTGTATATTTTGGAAATTCATTCTTTGTCATTTGCTTTGTCATTTGTCATTCTTTGTTTCCATTTGCTATTATTTTCTCCTATTCTGAGGATTGTCTTTTCACTTTGATTATAGTTTTCTTTGCTGTGCAAAAGCTTTTAAGTCTAATTAGGTCCCACTTAATTATTTTGTTTTTATTTCCATGATTCTAGGAGGTGGGTCATAAAGGATCTTGCCATGATTTATGTCATATAGCGCTCTACCTATGTTTTCTTCTAAGAGTTTTACGGCTTCTGGTCTTACGTTTAAGTCTTTGATCCATTTCGAGTTTATCTTTGTGTGTGGTGTTTGGAAGTGCTCTAATTTCATTCTTCTGCACATAGTTGCCCACTTCCAGCGCCACTTGTTGAAGAAACTGTCCTTTTCCCATTGTATATGCTTGCCTCTTTTGTCAAAGATAACGCGCATATATACGTGTGGGTCCAAGCATTAATATTCTTTTTGTCTGGAATGTTCTTTCTCCTCATCTTCAGATGAGACGTCACTCATTAATATCTTTGCCTTAGCTTATATGACCAGCGAACCTGAAGTTCCTTATCGGACATGCTTATCTCCATACCCTGTTTGATTTTCTATATGGCACCTTTTTTCTCCCATTTATTTCCTCACTGATCGCATGCCGTTAAATTGTGCATTCAGAAGTAGCAGGGATCTTGTTTGTTTATTCATCTGTGGTCCACAGACCTAGAATGGAACATGACATGCAGTAAACAGTTCAATTAAAAATTGTCAAATTAACAGACAAATGCTCCACTTTTTTTTTTTTTTTTTAAATTTGGAGAAGACTTGAGCGCTTACTCTGTGCCATAAACTGAGCAAGGCGTGTTTTGGATGGCCCAAGGAAGCAGCCCATTGGAATATAATGTTATGTACCATAGGATGTGGTACGGAGATGGTGAGGGACAGGGAGGCCTGGCATGCTGCGGTCCGTGGGGTCGCAGAGAGCCAGACACGACTGGATGACTGATCAGCAGCAGCCCTAGAATGTACCATTTTAAGTGTACAAAGCAGCTTTTAGAGTAAATTCATAGGACTGTGCAGCCATCCCCACAGTCTACTTTAGAGTATGTTCCTCACCGCAGAAAGTTCCTTCTTGCCTGTTTGTAGTTCATCTCTGCTTCAACTTCTAGCCTTAGGCAGTCACTAAACAGTTCTCATCTCTAGAGGTGTACCTTTTCTAAAAATTTCATCTAAATTGAATCCTAATAAGTAATCTTTTGTTTTTGGCTTCTTTTACTTAGCATAATTATTTTGAGATTCGCCCATGTTATAGAATTTATTAGGAGTTATTCTCTTATTATGGAGTCATATTCCATTCTATACATATCCAGTCACCAGTTGATGGATGTTGGGTTGCTTCAATTTGGGGCAATTTTGTTAATGACTATATACATGGGAGTGGAATTGCTGGCTCATTCATAAAGTGTATATTTAACTTCTTAAGCTACCGGCTGTTTTCCAAAAGACTGTGCCATTTTACATTCGCATCAGAAGTGTTTGAAGTTTTTCATTTCTCTCATCACTGATACTTGGGGTATTGTCAGTCTTTTGGATTCTAGTCATTCTGGTGGGTAAATAGTGGTATCTCATTATGCTTTGATTTGCGTTTCTGTAATGACTAATGATGCTGAGCATCTTTTCATGTGTTCATTAGCCGTTGGTGTATCTTTGGTGACATGTCTATTCAGGCTTTCACCGATTTTAAGTTAAATCATTCACCTTATTCTCCTTTGTCCTTGGACATGGGGTATCTTTTGTTGTGTTCCGGCATATTCCTGTGAATGGTTGTTCAACAGCTAGTTGCGATTTTGGTGTTCTCGCGGGAAAAGATGAGTGCGCATCCTTCTACTCTGCCATGTAGCACCCTTAATGAGTTGAAGAGGTTTTTAATTGTTTAAAAGGGGTCTAGATGAAGTTCTCTACTAGACTCACGTCTTCTCTTAAGTGAAGGCTGTAGTACCTCATTACTCCAGGGTAGGTAGATGCCTTTTATTTCTTGTCTTATTGTGTTGGCTGGAATTTTCCATGTTGAGTGGAATTGGTGGGAGTAGGATGTTACAGAATTTTTGTGAGCACCCTTTATAAGGCTGAGGAAATTTTCTTGTGTCCCTAGTGTTTGACGAGCTTCTACAAGCTCTTGAGTTGTGTTGGGTTTGGTCATGTTGCTCCTCTGTGCCTGTGGAGGTGACCATATCATATTTGCTCTGTATTCTACCCATGTGGTATATAGCATTAGTTACTTTTTAGATACTGTCAGCCTTTCATTCCTGGGATAAATCTGACTTGATCATACTGTTGAATCCTTTTTATATGTTTCTGGATTCAGTTTGCTAATATTTTGTTAAAGATTTTTCCGTTTTTGTTTCTGAGGTACCTAGTTTATTTGTTTTTTGTCGTAGTGATGTCTTTCTGGCTCTGGTATCAGGATCATAGAATGAGTTGTACAGTATTCCCTCCTTTATTTTCTGAAACAGTTTGTTAAGATTTGTATTACTTTTAAAAATATTTGACAGGATTCACCAGTGTTGCCTTGTGAGCTTTGGCTTTTTTTTGGGAGAAAATTTTTAATGACTATTTCCATTTCTAATTATAGGTCTATTCAGGTTTTCTGTTTCATCTTGACTTTGTTTTGTTTTGTTAATTTCTGTCTAATTTATTTTGTTAATTTGTGTCATTTATTTCATCTAAATTGTTTAATTTGTTGGCATAAAGCTAGTATTTCCTCATCCTTTTAATTTTTCAAGGATCAATACTGATCTAAATAATACTTTGATTATGGTAATTTGTGTCTTGTATCTTGGTCTTTTTATAATAGGTAAAAGTTAACAATATTGGGGATGTTTTCAAAGACACCAGCTTTGGACGTTATTGGTTTGCTTTGTTTTTTTCTATTTAGAATTTCATTTATTTCCACTCTCATTTTTATTATTCCTTGCTTTTCATTTAGTTTTCTTGTTTTCTTAAGATGGAAGTGTAGATTGTTGGTTTAAGACCTTTTCTTCGTTTTCCCAATATAGGTACTTAAAGATTTAGATTCCCTCCCTGTACTGCTATAGCTGTAGCCATAAATGTTGCTATCTTCTGTTTTTGTTTTAATTCATTTTCACCTGTTTTTGAATTGCTTTTTTGATTCCTCCTTTTGTGCATGGGTTTCTTTTTTTTTTAAGTGTGTTATTTTCCAAATGATTTGTAGTTTACTTCTTAGAGCACATATTTTAAATGAATTATTTGTTATATATAGTTTAGTATGTTTTTTATTTTTGAGAATATCCCATGTATACTTGAAAAGAATAATATTTATTCTGCTTTTGTTGGGTAGAATTCTGTGTCTGTTAAGTCAACTTTGTTAATAGTCTTTCTTCTGTATATCTTGCTGACTCTTGCTGACTCCATGTGTAGTTGTTCTATCAGTAATTGAGTGAAGTATTTTAATATTTAACTATAGTTGTTGAATGACCTACTTTGAATTCTGTCAGTTTGGGGGTTCTGTTGTTAGATGTGTGCACATTTATGTTGGGTTGACTAAAAAGTTCATTTGAGTTTTTCCATAAAGTCGTACAGAAAAATCTAATGAACTTTTTGGCCAAACCAGTATTTGTTCTGTGTTCCCGATTTATCGGCCTTGTTACCGTCATAGCCGGCCCTCTTCATCCCTGGTAATACTGGTTGCTCTTCGGGTCTCTTCTGGTCTCTAGCCCCTCACTCTCCTGATAACTGTCTGCACAGCACACCATCTCCCATCGTCTTAGCTTCATCCTGTTTCTTTCTTTGAGTCTACGATGTGTCTCCTGCAGACAGCATGTAGTTGGATTTTTCTTTTTCTCTAGTAAGATAATGCCTGCCTTTTGATTGGAGTACTTAGTTCATTCACATTTAATAGAATTATTGATGTGGTTGGATTTATGTCTCTTGTTTTCCCTCTATATGTCTTATTTCTTTTTTGTTCCTTTGTTTTTTCTTTGCTAACTTCTTTTGTTTCAACAAATAGTTTTTTAGTGGTTGCTCCAAGGTTTTTAGTGTATACATCTTATCAAAATATTCTTAAAATTAATACTGATTTAATTCTAGTAAAATATAGCAACTTTTCTGCAGTACAACTGTTTTCCTTCTGTGTTGTAAACCCAAGAATACAGTGAATAAGTGATTGCTTTATTCAGGCTTCTGTTTTAAGGAAATTAAGAAAATATATTTATAGTCTTACATATTTACCATTTTACTTTATCATTTTTTAATGATCTTCATTCATTTCTTCTTGTGCAGTCAAGTTGCCATCAGGTGTCACTTAGGCCTGAAGGGCTCTTTTTAGTATTTCTTGTAAAGCAGGCCTTCTACCCACAAATTCTGTCTCCATTTTTCTGTGCTGTTCTCTTTTCACCTTTAGTTTGGAAGAATAGTTTAAGACTCCTCAGAAGACAGAGAAACTTGACTACTCTGATTATGCTCTTACTACAGCAGTTAGTAGAACAGGCTTAGACTATTTCCTTTTTTTTCAGGCGTCCTTACTATAGTATGCTTGTGAGAGTGGAGGCCCTCCTCTATACCCCTCCTTCCTCTGCCTTCTCTTGGAACAGAGTTTCTTAACCTCAGCACTGTTGACATTTTGGGCTGGATAATTCTTTTTTCTGCAAAGTAGGGTGGCTCTCCTTTGCATTTTATGATGTTCAGCATCCATGGCCACTATCTACTCCATGCCAGGAGTGACCCCCCTTCTTCAGTTGTGACAACCAAAAATGTCTCCAGACATTGCCGAGTGTCCCCCAGAGGGGTGAAGTCACCACCAGTTGAGAAGCACTACGCGAGAGAGTTCCTGCTGCTGTCTCCCCACATTGCTCATTCTGCTGTCCTCCACACCCCCCGCTGCCTTCCCCCAATGCCTGTCTCACTGCTCATCTTTCGCCTGTCCCACTCGCTGATCACCTGGGTGCTCTGCTCCTCCCACAGAGCTCTGTAAGTCAGTATCAGTCACCTTTTTGAGGAGGAGGCAGTTTCCCCCTTCTCTTTTTAAACATTCTATTTAAACATTCTGTAATGAATACCCTGTCTGTCATGTATTAGCAGAAGCCCATGGTTTTATACAGTGTGTTTTTCAAAATGTGCGTGCTATAAAACAGATGATAAATGAAAGTTTAGAAACAGTGGCGGTATCACTTATTAGCTATCTTTGTTTTCTGAAACGGATAAGAGGATTTTCAAGGGTATTACTTTAGAGTTTTCGTATTGTTTTCTTGTATCTGACTTTTGATATACTGTGTATGTTTAGCCTCAGATTGTAGTGAGAATATGCTGTCTTAGAGAGATGATGAAAATGTGTCTCGTATCATATGGTTAATAAGTGGATAGACTGAGATCAGTCTCTGGTCTTCTGTGACACAGGCCCATGTCCTTTAAACTTCAAATTCTAAAGAGAAATAGCGCATTTATAGAACTATAGAGATGAAGTAGAAGTATTCTGCATAGTAGGAGCCTTGAGGCCTGTGGGAACTTATGTGCTCATTTTCTAGAGAAAGAAATGTGATCCTTAGTTTCCTCCTGTGAATGGCTAGCTAAGATTTGTCCTTTGGTACTTGGCTAGTGAAGTGGATGGTAGGGATTTCGACTCCTAAATGGTCATACTTTTTTGTTGCTCTTAAGCAACTGCAGCATTCTACTGAGCATGGGCTACATTTTGGAAAAAAGTTTTATGTTTTTGTTTTTATAATTGAAGAGAGGAACTTTGAATTACTTTTTTCCACTAGAGATGATCATTCAGTTAGTGTTTGCCAAGGTTTTCCATGTGGCCAGTAGGATAATTATTGGAGGATGGATTGGAGTTAAGAGATGCATTCTGTGTGTGTGTGTGTGTGTGTGTGTGTGTGTGTGTATGTATCACCATGTGTATGTATAAGAGAGCTTTTTCTCTTTGTAAACTTTGTTTTTAAAACATTATTTTCAGACATTTTAAAAAATCATTTTTCACGAAGATGTATGTATGAGAAAGGAGTTTAGATTTTCCTTTATTTCGTCTGAGCTTGCTGTGTGGATGACAAATTCTGTGAAGTACTTTTCCCCTACCCTTTCTGGTGGGTCCTGAGGGTCATTACGGCTCTCTACAACCGTTTGTTCCTTTTAGGGAGGTGATCCACTGAAGAAATGTTATTGTACAGAAGAGAGGTTTACTCACATAAGTTCCAAACTTTCCCTTCCTCAACTGTGATAGGCCATTGTTTTCAGCATCCAAAAGTTAGTGTTCTTTTTAACCAACTGAAAGGGTATTTGCTTTGTGCAGAGTCGATCCAATCACCTTTTCTGCATAGCGACTCTGACCAGGAGCCTACCCTTCCTGTATGTGGTTACTACCCTTACTAGAGATATGTATCATTGAGCCACTGTGTTTTGTATGTAGTGTTTTTGCAAAGTATGGGGCTTGCTTTTAAAGTGAGAAGGAGCTATGACTACATCAAAGGATTCAGCGTATACACATAATCATGTGCAAATGAGTATTTCATACCTACCCTACAGAATACCTCAGTTTGATAGCATATTTTCAGAGGCTTTCCCTCTCAGTGTTTTGTTGCTGTTTTGCTTCTGCTGTCTCGTCCAGTCTGAATTTTTTTTGCACTTTTCCTTTCACATATTTATCACAGCACTTCTAGTATACTATTCTCCTACTTGATTCAGTTTTCTTCTTTGTTGTTCCTCACTAGAGTGAGCTTCTGTTTATCCAAAATCCCAAGGTCTGGAAAATGCAAAATTGTTTCTACTTTGGTGAGAGGCATGTTTTAAATAAGAAGTTGATTAACAGAGGAATAGTTAAAATAGTGCCTGTTTAGGCTGTGATGTGGTATCATTATAAGTTCACCATCATGACAGTATGCCTTTTATATCCATGGTATTACAAACTGACAGCTGTCCAGTGCATGGACCAGCAAATGTTTCTTAAAGAACTTGGTAGTAAACATTTCAACTAGACGTATGATCTCTGTCACAACTACTCATCTGCCATATAGACAGAAAGCAGCCATAGGCAGTTTGTAAATACTTTGTATATATCTCAGAAATAATATCTCATATTAACTCCTTTATGCAGTAAGAATACACTAGGTGGGTGAAAATATTTGTTGCCTAAAACAGTAGGACCAGTAAGTCTTATTTAAAAAAAAGTTTATTATTTAAAAGTTTTTAGACTAGTGTAGTTTTAATTATAATGTGTTATGTAAATTAAAACATTCTCTTGAAATTATTTATCTCCTAGCTCTTCAGAAAGTAGCCTGATGTATAGGAATGGTCTTTCATTTCCAGTTGCCTCATATATTTTGCGTTGAGATGCTGTTGAGATAGTTCATTTTTTACATTGTTCCTTTTAATCTTTGTATCAGTTTTAATTCTTCAATGTATTTTCATAACAGTATGGCAAAATACAGTGTGCCTTTGGTTTGTTGAGGGAGAAGCTTTAACGGTATTCTCAGATCTCTCCCTCTAAAGGTTGTTTTCTCTACCTCTCTGAACGTGGTTATTTCAAGCATTACCAGGTGGTCACTGGGCTTGAAACTGATGCTCCTCATGCCTGATGACATGCTTGGCCATTCCTGAGATCAGAAATGGCAGCAGACAGTTAACATCCTTGTGCCCAGTGGCAGAGCTGGCATTTGCTGTCTTTGACTTCTCTCTTATCAGAGATCTCATTACATGGTAGCTCTAGGTAATGTCGAGTCCTGAATTTAATAATTTAAATTTAAGTCCCTGAATTTAATAATAATAACTGACCTTGGCACAGCAAGGGCATCCTGGTGTCGGAAGGCAGACTGTGGGCAGCATCTCATCCACTGAGCTTCAGTCTGCACGCGAAACTAAGCAGCTTCTTCCAAGTGCTTTGTTGGCTTTCATGCAGCAAGTCAGAGAATATTTTTCTAAGCCCCATGAAAGAAACTTCTTTAAATTTTTATTTTTGAAAGAACTTTCATCATAGTGTCCCATACTGAATTTCTGCCACAGGTCCCTTAGTGATCCAAAGATGGTTGAATTAATATTTACACAGGAGAAACTTTGATCTGTAGAGTTCAGGCAAATTTGTTATGGGTGACATGTTTTTAAATTTCATTAATAAATTTTGTGCCTCCAAGTTCTGCAAGGCTTCCCTGTTGGCTCAGAGGTTAAAGCGTCTGCCGGCAGTGTGGGAGACCCAGGTTCGATCCCTGGGTTGGGAAGATCCTCTGGAGAAGGAAATGGCAACCCACTCCAGTACTCTTGCCTGGAAAATTCCATGGACTGAGGAGCCTGGTGGGCTACAGTCCACGGGGTCGCAAAGAGTCGGACACGACTGAGCGACTTCACCAAGTTCTGTTAGTATTAAATTTGTATCACTTACATCATTCTTCTTGTCTGGGGGTTGCGTGGTTGATTGTCATTGTGATCTGTTAACTTAAAATCTGTGGGCAGTAAGGATGACTGATAGAAACGGTATAGTTTTTACATTTGGTGACAGCTCTGATATCACCACTAATTATTCTTTTGTCTCTGAATATTGTTTTCCCTGTAAATTGCAGCTTATTAAATGATAGCTTATGATTAATTTTCTGCCTAACATTTTATCACAATAATTTGTTACTTATGTACTAAATGCCTGATTTACTGAAATACTTTGTGAACCCTGAATCCAGTCTCAGAACTGGAAACCTGCTGTTATCCAGTATAGACTTACAAAATTGATTCAGTTGATTTTTCCCTTGCCTTTTTGTTTTCCCCGCTCTTGTATTTAAGAGCTAGTGAAAGATAAAATTTATTTATCCTTATAGGGAAGACTCATTTTTTTAACAGACTTTTTTTTTTTCCCTAGTTGGTTCCTTAAAAAAGAAATTTTAATTGGAAAAAAAAGAATTTTTTTTCTTATGTGTAATTGAGTAACACTGTTCTGTTTTATCTCTAGGTTTGAGTTCTGGGAAGATTTTGAAGAAGACCATGGGAAAGGGAGAGAGAATGGCTATCAGAGTCTTCATAAGGTGCTAGAGCCTTTCCTTCTCCGGAGAGTAAAGAAAGATGTGGAGAAATCTCTTCCTGCCAAAGTGGAACAGATTCTCAGAGTGGAGATGCAGCCCTTCAGAAACAGTATTACAAGTAAGTCATTGGCTGAATCAGGCCCAAATGGGATTAAGATCAGTGCCAGGAAGACATGAGAGAGAGAGAACTGACAGGTAAACTGCCTTTTTAAGTGAAGTCTCAACACAGATTTAAATAGCAGTTTATTTATGGTCGGAGAGAGGGAAATTCATTTTTAAGAAATTGCTCTGTTTAATGCTGTTGATGATCACTTACAACAGTTAACAGAGCTCCAAAGCCAAAACTGCCAGGTCTGGGCTGCTCAAAGACTGGCCTTCTGTCCTTGCCTTTGCCATTCCAGGTTCTCTTTTCCTTAAGTGATGGTTACTGTTATATTTAAAAGACTTAATGCTTATCTTTCCTCTATTTTTAATGTTTAAAATAGAAGCAGATACACGCTAGCTTCTTCTGGCCTTTCTCTTCTTATACAGATGGTAGCACCCTGTGCATTTTTCTGTACCTTACTTTTTTCACTCAGTGATGCCAGACAGCTGTGCTGGGGACACTCCACAGTAGTGTACAGAGGCAGACAGCCCTTCCTGTTTACAGCCGCATAGTGGGTCTATGGGAAAGTTTGTTACTCATTCCCTAGAGATGGCCATTTGGATAGTTCCAAATACTTGCCTTTTATAAATAGTGCTATAGTGAGCGTCCCTCTTTGAGATGGGTTCCTAAAACATGTGGTTGCTGAAAGTGTAGAAATTTCACAGTGCAGAAGGAAAGTGTTTCTCATATTTTGGGGTTTGTGGTTAGAGCTTATTTGGATATGTATGAATATTAATGCATATCCCGTCCTCCCTTCTTTCCAAACTGAGTTGTAAAACACACTCATCATGAGCATTGTATTCTGTAAAACTCTCTTTTATACAATTTAAATGGATATGTAGCTTCTGTCTTTGATATATCTCATTTATTTAAGTGATTTTCTAATTTGTGTACTCCACAGTAGTGTACAGAGGCAGACAGCCCTTCCTGTTTACAGCCGCATAGTGGGTCTATGGGAAAGTTTGTTACTCATTCCCTAGAGATGGCCATTTGGATAGTTCCAAATACTTGCCTTTTATAAATAGTGCTATAGTGAGCGTCCCTCTTTGAGATGGGTTCCTAAAACATGTGGTTGCTGAAAGTGTAGAAATTTCACAGTGCAGAAGGAAAGTGTTTCTCATATTTTGGGGTTTGTGGTTAGAGCTTATTTGGATATGTATGAATATTAATGCATATCCCGTCCTCCCTTCTTTCCAAACTGAGTTGTAAAACACACTCATCATGAGCATTGTATTCTGTAAAACTCTCTTTTATACAATTTAAATGGATATGTAGCTTCTGTCTTTGATATATCTCATTTATTTAAGTGATTTTCTAATTTGTGATAGCTTAATTTCTACTTTTATACTATATTAAAGACAGCTTCAGTGACATTGTTTATGTAAAATACATAAATGTAATATATGTTCTAGTGTATATATATATATATATATTTTTTCTTTTGCCTTGGCTTTCTTAAAAAAAAAAAAAAAAGTATTTACTTTGAATTGGAGGATATTGTGTTTGTCTCTGCCATCATCAACGTAAATCAGTCGTAGGTGTCCCATCCCTATAGGTTGTCCCAGAGCACCTTAATCATTGAGCTCCCTGCATCCCACATCAAATTTTTTATTGTTATTATCCTCTCTCAGTATTCCTGTGCTCAGCCAGGTTGAATACCCGATAGAATGTCGAATGATCTAACTCTGGAGATGTGTGAGGGCTCCTGCTAACGTGGCAGGAGGCAGAAGATAAAGCACCCTTCCTTGCTGTTTTAGTTCCCCTCCTCCCCCATGCCCTCAGTCACAGTGTTTCCTTTTATAATCTTGTGGTATACCCTGTTCTCTTTCTTTGCATCTAATGATATCATTATTGTCTTAATTTGCAGATGGATTCTGACCAGGAATTACAAGGCTCTTGCCAAAGGAACAAGAGGCAGCACATCTGGTTTCCTTAATATTGTGATGGAACTGAAGAAATGTTGCAACCACTGTCACCTGATTAAACCCCCTGAAGAAAACGAAAGGGAAAACGGACAGGAAGTTCTTCTGGTGTGTGCCTACCTTGTTTGTAATTAGTTTCTTACGGACAGTTTAATTTCTGTAGATGCTTTTACTCAAAACACTCCTTTTCCTCCTTGATGGCTCTTCAAGGAGCATCAAAAGAAGCTTTAAACACAGATGAGGAAAACCAAATAGCTAGGGAAAGTCTGGAAAGTATATTGTCACAGATAACAGGTAAAGAGCATTTCGGGAATTGCTTGTCAGCTAGATTGCAGAAGCCTTCCAGAAGCTTTAAGATGATTTTAAAAATATGAACTCTTAGAGGTGAAGGGCAGATTGAAGTATTCTTTTGATCATGATGGTGTCTTTTCTTTCTTCAGTCCCTGATCAGAAGCAGTGGGAAGCTGATTCTATTAGATAAACTGTTGACAAGACTTCGAGAAAGAGGAAACAGAGTCCTTATCTTCTCTCAGATGGTGAGGATGTTGGATATCCTGGCTGAGTACCTGACTATTAAGCACTACCCTTTCCAGGTAAGGACGTTCAGTACTTAGGGCTCTCCCTTCCTCTTTCCCTCCCTCCCTCCTGGGTGGTATGCTTTGCTTGTTAAATTATCCTCAGGTAGAAAACAAAGAGTTTTCTTGTTTGAAACAAATTGAGATTAAGAGTCCAGGAGGGTCTTAATTTTACTTTTGTAAAATTAAAGATTTTCGTCTTCATTCATTAATCTCCAGTAAGATTAGGAGAAAAATGAGGAAGAAGGAGTTTCTTTAGCATAGTATTTTTCTGCATGTTAGACAATAAAAAAACAAAAACTTACCTGTAATCTGTGTATAGGCATGTGTGCAATTCATTTGGCCTAATATTTTTTAATGCTTTGATTTTTAAGACATTTAAGGCATGATTTATAATTATTAAATGTTTTTCTTTAGTTTTAGATGGACTAATGCAGTTAGGCTGATACTGAAGATGCTTGAAGCTAGTGATTCTAAGAAGACCAAACTTTAAAACTCAGTACAGATTGTCTTTCAGAATGCCCTGAACGGCCTAGTTATATCCATAATACCTGGTGTGGTCTTTCAGCAGCTATCTTAGATACTGTGGTTATTATCAGAAATAGCACAGCAGAAAGAGTCCGTGATCTTTCAGTACATCTGAGCCCCGGGTGCTTTCAGGTCTGGCTCGTCATTTGGCATCCAATGAAATAAGGATGTGTTACTTTTTTCTCTAGGGAATGAGTAGTCTGTGGTGTCTGCTCAGGTTATCATGCCTAATGCCTTCGCTTACTGAGAATACTGAAAAGAGGGCACTTGAGTTTTCTGATTTCAAAACTTATCTTTAGGTCAGGGCTGTCAGGTAGACTTGGTAGTCAGAAGGAAGGAGGGTTCCCACATGTGATTCTGTCTGTGTTCAGGTGGCTCTGGGTTTGTTGGGCAGAGCGCTGAGCTGTGGGTCCTTCCAGACTCCGCCCTGCCCCGCCACTGATGACTGGCTAGTGGACAACATCTATCTGATCCATTTTGCCCTCTGTAAAATGAGGTAGTTGGTCTCAAGTGGTGATTAAAGGGCAGCAATAAGAAATGATTGTAAAGAGTGAAAAATGCTCTATATACAGCGTACAGGTAGTAATTCTTCAGTATCCACCTATTATATGGTATGTCTACAGTGACATTGTTTTGGACCTAGAGTTGACATACAGTCTAATGTAAGAATTGTATGTGCTGGGAAATGCCAGAGGCTCTCTTGAGGATACATTTTGGCTGCTTGAACACTTTAGTTTTTCGGAAAGCTGGGGTATATGACCAGCTTAATGTTTTCAATATTGTAGGGAAATGTCTTCCAAAGAAAATTATGTAAAGGGTTTTTTGATCTATATAGCAGTTAGTAACAGGGCAGCTTTCAGCCATATTAACTTAGGAGCATCACTTTTCTGCAGGAGCTAATTGCGAGGTAACCAGCGGTAGTGTTTCCTAATTTCTTGAGTACCCACAGATGGAGAATCAGACAAAGCCTCTAAGCACAGCGCGGTTGCCATCTTTTTCCTTAAGTCCTAGCAGTGATTCTGATCCTTGGATGAGCCTAGGTGGCTCTCAGAACCAGAAGCTTCTGAGCTTGAGTGTGTAACCAGAGAGCTTGGGGCATGTTGGGAGTGCTGCTCAAGCATAGCCCCTGGACGGCACTTGGCCAGTGTGTTCTGGTTATTTTTACTCAGAGGGTGTTAAAGTGAGGAAGGTTCCAAGTCTTCTGTTCTATTTTGAGTGCAGCTGATTTTCCTACCTTATGATTTTCTCGTGGTTTATTTTTACAGCGTCTGGATGGTTCCATCAAGGGAGAAATCCGAAAACAGGCGCTGGACCACTTCAACGCAGATGGGTCTGAGGTACAGCATGCATGGCTTTGCTACCTGGGCAGTCTGGGCTCTGTATCAAGAGGGAAGCCTTTCTAGCTGAACGTACTCTGTTTCAGAAATAGTCCACAGTGCAGCTGTCCTACCTGATAAGAGAAATCACTGATGTAAAAGGCACCTCTTAACTTGGTTGTTTGTTACCCCGGAAAAGCATATCCATGCTTGTTTCTCTTCCCTGGGCTGAATTAATGGCGAGTAGCTCTGATATCAACAGAGTGTGCTCTGGTGCTCCCAGATGGCAAATTTCTGGGCCTAGAAGAAAAACAAGGCCAGGAGGGCTGACCAATAGGATTAACTTTGACATGTGTGCTAATTCAGAAGGTTCCGACATGTACTCTTGGTGACTTGAGTCTTAAAAAGTATGTTTGTCGTGTCTCAGATTTGTTGGACCTTGGTAGGGATGTGGCTTAATTCCCTTGCTTGGGCTGATAGCAGCATCGCTTCATCTGTTAGGTGTTCAGCTTGAATGGTGATATGAAGTATTTTGTTTTTAAGGCATATGTGGAAGAGCCCTTAGGACAAGCTAGAAGCCTTGTAACCTTGTAATGTGTGCCTGTCAAGCTGTTAAATACCGTGGGATTTGAGAGAAGGAGGGGGAAGAGGTTTAGCATGGGGGCCTGTAGTGGTATGAGGAGGGGAGGAAGCCAAGGAGAGCGCTGGAGGTGGGACTAAGCAGTCTGTGGAGAGAACCTGGGAGCCTCTGAAGTCCGAGCATCTCTTCTGTGTAGAAAGACCGGACTTCACTTTCTGCTTTCTCATGAGCTTTAAGCACTGTGTCTGTCACTCCAGAATGGCAGGACTCCTGCCCCTCGAATTGCACACAGGCCCAATTAGACTGTGGTATTCTGGCTTCTTCTCTAGCCTAAAATTTTAGTTTTCCTTGAGGAGCTTTAGACACTAATCTCTTCAGAACCAAGGCTCGGAATAGTCAAGGACAAGAGGAATTGAATTATTAAAAATATCGATAACCATTTAATTCCCATTCCTCCTTTCCCTCCTCCTAGTTCATCACCTGTAAACTTTCACATGATTTCACTCCCCGCTTCGTAACCCTGCAGTGGCGGCTTCAGTGCAACAATCAGCACGCAGCCCTGAGCAAGCGTGCCGTCAGTGTTGGCTATTTTTCTTATTCAGACTGTTGGGATTGGCTTTTCGAGCCCTGCTCTTAGTTTGAAACTCAGTATGAGTTAAATGTCTTATACTGCCCTGAATCATCCCCTGCCCCATGGCTAGATGGAGAAAATGGTTTCTCTACCATTTTCTCCAAACCTGAGTCTTTCTTAAATTAATCAATAAATTTATGTACTTTATTACTGGGGGAAAGGATTATATGCGCATTTTGAAATTTTGCAAGTTGTTGAAGAGTACAAAGAAGAAAAGCTGTACAAACTCCCATTCCAGCTTGCTATTCATATCATTTTGGTCCATTTCATTTATCCCAGAGAAAACCCTTTATTTGTTTATATGTTTGCCCCAGTTGGAATCAGGCTGCATATAGTCTTGTCATCTTTCATTCAAAATTCTACTCTTAAGCATTTTCTCCGTATCATTTAAAGATTTAAAAAATCATTGGTTCTAATATTTCTCATGCCTGTTCCCTCATTTATTTAACCATTTTATTGTTGTCAGATGTTTAATTAAGAGGATGTGAGCATGTAAAAAAGGTTTTTAGTGCCTTTTGCTGAATCACTTTTTCCAAACAATTTATATTCATACTTTTTTTAAATGTATTTATTTTGTTGTGCCTAGTCTTAGCTGAGACATGTGGGATCTAGTTCCCTGACCAGAGATTGAACCCAGGCCCCCTGCTTTGGGAGTGTGGAGTCTTAGCCCTGGACCACCAGGGAAGTCCCTATATTCATACTTTTATGTATGAATACTTCTATTTTACCTCGCCCTTTAGTTTCATAGTTTTTAACCTTTACCTATTTGGTAATAGATATAACTAATATCTTAATATAATGCATACTACCTTTGATAAAGAATGACATTGAAAATAACTTTTTATGATCATTCAGAGCTCAGATTTTCATTATGTTTTAGACGTCTTATTCTCAAGTGTTTACCTGTGGGCTTCACTCTAGAGTGTGGAACTGCTGGGTATTTCTACCAAGGATCACAGACTCAGTGCTTCAACACCCCTGATGATCAGTTCTTTATTGGAACTGTTTAAAGTTCTTGTGAGACAGCGCTCTCTATTTTTAGTTCTATGACAGTATTGATGAATGACTTATTTAACTGGGGAGACCCTTTCATTGCATTTATGTGTGTGTATTAAATATAGCCATTTTATCAAAAGATAACTCAGAATTGCCAGTGTTTGAGAGCCACTTTCACGAGATGCAGCCAGGGGTGGGGTGCCTGCCCAGTCCCTGTTAGGCGTTGCTATGGAAGCTGGGACGTGTCAGGGCCTGGCTCTCTCCCATGTGCAGCTTGTCCTTCCCTGGTGTCCTTGGTGCACGTTCCGTGGTGATGGAGGGTCCTGTGCTGCCCAGTGGCTCTGTCCTGTCACCTGTTAGTACAGTGTTTCTGTATTCGTCAGCAGCCTAATAAATGAATGAACATTTGCTCAATAAAGTTTCCTTGCTTGTATGGAGTGCCTGCCTTACATGGCATAACTCACCTCTACCCAGGAAATAAGTATGTAGGCAACTTACTGAAGTGATCCGTTGATAACTATGTTTGTCTAGTTTCTGTTAACTGCTTGTATACTAGGTTTAGTTGGACAAGACCACTAATTCTTTTGCTCCTGTTGCCTTATCCATTTCTACTTGACTCCCTTAGCTCATTGCTCCCACTCTTACCTTTTAATCAAATGAGAATTCACTCTGCCATCAAGTCCCTGACATTCTTGTAGCCTCCGTAAAGGTTGTCCATCATGTCTCCCTTTTCTTCACACCTGCAGGGGCCTCCAGGTGTGAGGGCTTGTTGGGCTGTGCGGCTGTTTCTGAGAGGCCACTGCATAAAGTAGTATATTGCATTGTGTACAGGACTTCTGTTTCCTGCTCTCAACAAGGGCTGGTGGCCTGGGAATCAATTTGGCTTCAGCGGACACAGTTGTCATCTTTGACTCTGACTGGAACCCCCAGAACGACTTGCAGGCACAAGCCCGAGCTCACAGAATTGGTCAGAAGAAGCAGGTCAGTGGAGAAGCCTTTGGATGTGGCTTGGAGGGGAGGTCATTGTCTATGGGTAGATATCTATTTGTTAATTAGCTAGTAGAGAGACGCTGTCTTTGGGGCTGAGATGAGATGAGCCTTAGTTATGTGTCAGTTTTTTCTCACCGTTTGTAAAGTGTGTGACCAGTAACTTTCTGGCTTACTCAAAGCTACATGATGAATAGACTTAGAATTGAAAATTTATATTTTAGTATAGAAAAGTTGTGATATTCACATTGTTCAGCACAGTCTACTTTGATTACACATGGTCAGTGTTAGCGCTGCCGTAGGCTGCACAGGTACACACTTCTTTCCTTCAAGGATGAATTTCAAAGTCTGCTCCAGTATTAGCTACCATTTAAGTTTCATATGTGGTTGGAGATTCAATTTTGGTAAAACAGATAATTCTCGAGCAGCATTTTTATCGTTAGGTCAAGGCTATAATAATAGTTTTTAGAGGCAATTTTTATTTAAGAATGTAAATAGTAGAAGATATATATATATATATTAATACTTAAGTTGTCTGCTTGGATCAGTAACTTAACAAGTAGTAAGCCATAGCAGAGAACAGATTTTTTTTTTTCCCCTCTTGGTTTTAGACAGAAATAACTTTCTATGTGTGTGAACAGGCATAAGTATAACATTGCCTTTTCCTACAGGTAAATATTTACCGCTTGGTTACAAAGGGGACCGTGGAGGAAGAGATCATAGAACGGGCCAAAAAGAAGATGGTATTGGACCACCTGGTGATTCAGCGCATGGATACCACTGGCCGAACGGTTTTGGAAAACAACTCTGGGAGGTCCAAGTAAGTGCCAGAAAGGTGGGAGAGGTAGCAGGCGTCAATTTTACGTCGTCATTTCGTGTAATTCATTCATTCTTCTCATGAGATGCTCTACAACAGACATTAATCCGTTGATTACCTGGAAAGGACCAAGCCCAAACTGCAAGATGACACTTTGATTTTATTTTGCTTTCCCTGTTTCTCCTTCCTCTTTTCTTCTTTTTTTGGCGTATCAGCCCTCCTCATGTGCCCTCTTGTCTTCCCTGCCCTCCTCTCTAGCCTTTTGCTTTTGGCTCTGCCTGTGCCATATGACACAGCAGCAGCAGTGGCAGCTGTGTGTTGCCATCAGGCTTTCTGCCTGCTGCTTGTGTTGCCTTGGACTTCCAAGCAGAGGCTGCAGCAGGTTGAATTGGCAGCCATTCCTTATTATTGGTAACAATGTTTGTGTGGAGATTGCCTTTCCTATTAAAAACAAAAGGGTATGAAAGGAAAATAGTTAAGCTTCAGCTGGCTTTATTTGGAAGCACAGCAGTTTCTCTTACAGGGTTTACATTTTGACCAAACTATTGTGTATCTTCTGTGGCAGTCTTACAGTTTGTGTTACAGGTTAAATCAAATGAGCCCTTTCTAATTAGGTGATGATGATTTTCCACTAAAAAGAAAACTAGGACAGAAAAAGCTTGTTCTTTTATTTTGGACCAGAGAGGAGGTGTTTGAAAATTCTTGGTGAACAATAACTTTCTGAATTAAAGGATGAAGAGAGGATTCCCTTCTTTCATGGTGCTGATTATCTTTCTTGCTTACCCATGTAAATATATGAACCTCCTGGAAAATAATTACTGTCTTAGTCTTTTGTTAAGTTTACCACTGAAGACTCATCCTGTGGATTAAAAACCATGAAATATTTGTGAGATCATTTTTCTTGTGGCAGAATTTCTGTTTTCACCAGTAGTTGGACCTCTTTAGGAAGAATAGATATTTTAGAACTCAATAGAGGTTATTTGATGTCCCTAAGAGATTACAACTACATTTTACTTCTACAGTTCAAATCCTTTTAATAAAGAAGAGCTGACGGCAATTTTGAAATTTGGAGCAGAGGATCTCTTCAAAGAGCTTGAAGGGGAAGAATCAGAGCCTCAGGTAATTAACAACAAGGGGAAAGAATGTCTTGATACGTATCATCTGTGAGAGTCTAAATTTTTCTGGAAGCACATTCTGAGCCTGAGACTTTTCTAAAGAAAGAGTAGTTACTTGCAGAACACGGTTTCTCTTTTTCCTTATATGGCTGAAAGTGCTTACAGAATTGAATGGGAAAGAAGGAGAAAATCATGGAGGGTTTGTCTTTGCTCTTTTTTATTCCATTTTATTTCTTGTAATTTCTGAAGTGTCATCTTATGATTTGTATGAATAGTAGTTTGAAACGTTGGACATAAAACATTATAAAAACTGTGGGTGTAAAAGAAAATGGAGTATCAGAGAAGAGGGCTGGTTTATTTGCACCAGTATGCCCGGTGAATGCTGACCGCTGTTGGCTTTTTACCATGTGCTTTCAGGAGATGGATATAGATGAAATTTTGCGCTTGGCTGAAACCAGAGAGAATGAAGTCTCAACAAGTGCAACAGATGAACTTCTGTCACAATTTAAGGTATTAAAATCATTGCCTGAGAAAGTCCTTGGCAATGGTTTGTGAACCAATAATAAGCAATGCCTGTCAGTACTCTGTCAGTGCAAGACACTCTGTACTTTCCTTTTTACCTGACTTGATTCATAGCCCTTAAAATCATTCTCTAGAGATCCAAGTATGGTGTGAATACAGACCGTACAGTCCTTCCCATGGGGGTAACCACCAAAGTGGTCCATCTTGCCCAGAGTCAGTGGCTAGAAGAAAAATAGTTGGTGTGAGTAAGGCTGCAAATATGCTGTCAGTGGGACAGGTGGAGAACTAGATAATGTGGAGCTCTGGGAGAGACATTAATAGAATCATGACAAAGAGAGGTCAGAAGTGTGAAAATAGAAGGTGACAGTGGGGAAGCTCTTGATGACGTTGTGGCATTAGGGAAGTTGTGGGATGGTTAGTGGTATTTGATAGAAAATTAAATGAGATCAGGACTAAATGCAAAAGCTGGATACTGGATGAGTAGGAGGTGACCGCATTGAATATAGACTTTATTAAAAAGCTTAGTAAGGAAAACAGTGAAAGTAATTTATAAGGATGAAAGGTTCAGGCAAGGTAAGGTTTTTTAAAGGTGTTAACCATGTTTCTAGGTTGAGGAAAGAGCTTGAGAATAGGAAAACATTGAGGGTTCTAAGGAAAGAAGGATAATTTGGTTACACATTGCCCAGGAGGAGACTGGAAGGGATATAATAAAGCACAGATGGAAGACTGGCCTTCGAAAGACAAAAGAGGAATCCACTTTGGAAGGGAGAGGGGAGAGAAGATGTAGATGCTTCAGTTGGTGACCTTACTTACCAGTAAGTGAGGTGTTTACTGAGAAGTGGAGAAGTTTGGGGATGGCTCCATCCAGGGGCCAGGAGTTGCTGGGAGGAACTTGGTAGGGACTAGAGCTGAATATAGAAGGTGGGACTTCATGTTAGAGCAAGTCAGCCCGATCAAATGACTCTCTAGCATTGCTTGAGGTCAGAGAAACTGGGCCAGTTGTTCATCCCAAGCGGGAAGATCGGCTTAGGAGGCACAGCAGAGTCATCAGAGTGCAAAAAGTTGCCCAGATCCAAGTGAGAACGTGGTTGAGTGGATCCATCGTTGGCTGGCTCTCAGCATGTTAGTGAAGAGGGTGAGAGGCTACATGGGTGATGATGTGTGGTGGACCCACTAGGCCTGAGACATGTTTGGGAGGAAGCAGTACTTTGTGATGAAGTCCAGGGTTGGCCACAGGTAGAAGTTGTCTCAGTGGAAGAAAAAGAAAGGGGTTGAGTGGATCACAGAGCTCTAGGATCAGAGTTAATGCGTCTTAAGGATGCAGAAGATGGAGGTGAATTGTTATCGTTTCAACTGGATTTCACTCCTGTGACTAATGCTCCTTTCTTAAATAGAAGTAATCTTCATGATGGCCTAGTCAAAATATTATATGATTATTTAGATCTGAAAAATTTCTGCATATTACAGATTGATCAGAAGCCAGATTATTGGTGACACTTGTCTTTCTAAAGCCCTTTTGGCCATTATGTTTCAGCATTAGGTTAGGTAGGATTCTGCTTAAGTAGGGACTCTATGTCTGGAGTGCGTCACTGAATTGACCTTCTTTTCCTAATAATTCTTTTTAGTTAAGCTAATTTAATGTGTTAGAAACATAACAAACATTTTTTTGAGATACTTATGACTACAAGTTTCTTAAGTGATAATAACCAGTCCTTAGAAAATTCTTAGTATACTGTAAGCACTGTTTAAGTGCATTCTGTATATCAGTCTTTCCGTTTTTACAGCAATGTTATGTTGAAGTCACTGTTATCATCATTTATAGATGAGGGAACTGAGATAGAAGGAAGCTAAGTAGATTTCCTAAAGTTGCACATGTTTGGAGTTGTTATTACTTCTTTAGACAGAGAGTAGACACCACTCTTGGGAAAGTTAAATTCCCAGCTGCATGAACCAGTGATGTATCTGTAGTATTGGTCTTTGTATCAACTAATACCATTTTAAAAGTGAGATTTAAAGTAGTTACAAACAGTGCTTAACTTGAGAAGTCAGTCAGATAATTCATTTTATGGAACAGAAAAAATGTTAAATTTTAAATCTCAGAAATCACACACCTCTGGTTTTGTCCTGTAATATTAAAATTCTGATTGTGAAGACATGATATCCATGTTGGAAGTTAGAGTTAATTTTGCCCAAAAGTTCTGAATTCAGTGTCAGCTCTTAAGTTATTTTGAGGAATGGAACCTCCTAAAACTCTTTAACTTCAGTCCAGGCCTGGGGCCTGCCCACTGCTGCTCAGAAGTGGCCAGAGTTGGTAGATGTCTCTCTGTAGCCATAGTCTAAGGCTTTCAAACACATACGTGCAGATGACTTTCTTTCTGGGATACATATTACATCTGTATAAATAGATATTAAATGTCTGATATCAGGCTTTCCTGATAGCTCAGTTGCAAAAATCTGACTACAGTGCAGAAGACTGGGATTTGATCCCTTGGTCGGGAAGATCCCTTGGAGAGGGCAGTGGCAACCCACTCCAGTATTTTTGCCTGAAAAATCCCATGGACAGAGGAGCCTGGTGGTCTACAGTCCATGGGATCACAAGAGTCGGATGTGACTTAGTGACCAGACTGTAACATGAAGTAAATGGAATATTCTTCCAAGTTTGCTTAAATTTTTTGCATTTTGTGTTTTCATTTTTGTTCCTGAGACTAACGCAGTTTTGAGCATGTGAAATTATCAGATAGCGTTAGCTTCTGTACTTCTAATAAAAGTAATACGGTAACCAGTTGACTAGACAGTAGCTATTGCTCTGAGTTGTGCTTTGTTTCAGGTGAGCTCTATTCAGTATCAGTCTACAGTGCACGGGCCTGTCAGTCCACACTGGGTTAACATTAGGGATTCGGATGTGATGATCTGTGTTTACTTTATTTTTGGCCACACAGCACAGCATGTGGGATCTTATTCCCCTGACCAGCGATCAAACCTGTGTCCGCTGCAGTCTTGTATTGGAAGCATGGAGTCCTAACCACTGGACCACCATGGAACTCCCTGCAAATATTATCATCTAAATAAATCTCAAAGTTCTAGTTAATATATTAGAAAATGTGTATGATTTAATAGCACATCTTTTAATAAAACAGAAAACAGTTTGTATCTTTTTCTTTATTCTTCAGTAAAATTCTTGATGAACTTTAGAACTCGGCAAGTAGATTTTGTTGAGGGGATAAGGGGAAAATTAGTAGAAAACTGATTTTTTTTGATTATGTAATATCATAGGAGTCCTCTTTTTCATAGCATTTTAGATTCAAAACACTGCCTGAGTTGGTGTTTCAGTAGATGGTGTTTGGGAAATAAGTGAAATGTCGGTCAGACAGTGAAGTCCTTTTGTTGTAAGGTTGCCAACTTTGCAACGATGGAGGATGAAGAAGAGCTTGACGAGCGTCCTCACAAGGACTGGGATGAGATCATCCCAGAGGAGCAAAGGAAGAAAGTGGAGGAGGAGGAGCGGCAGAAGGAGCTGGAAGAGATTTACATGTTGCCTCGAATTCGGAGCTCCACTAAAAAGGTGATCGAGTGAGACAAGACGGAAGCACTTCTGACTTGCAGGGTTCCGGGGCAGAGTTTCAGGAGCTTAGCAGAGGGAAGTGGAAGCGCACACAGGGCCCAGGAGCATACCTGGGAGACGTTCCGTCTCTGCGTCTTAGCCCTTTGAGAGATGGCTGAACATGATTTGAGTTTAACAGAAGATTGCATTTTGTACCTGAGACCAGAAGTAGTAATTCTAACAGTTTGGTCTGATTGGCAAGGCCTTCAGCTTTCAGAGTCAAATGTCTCTTCCTCTGTAAATGTTCGTTCATAGCACTTGGTATAAATACTTAGTAAGAGATTATATAAAAGTGCTTCAGTTACAAAGCACGATCATAGGCACTATCTAACTTAATTTTTGCAAGAACATAGAAATAGATAAACTATGTTTTTATTACTCAGTTTGTTGGTGATAGCACACTCAGGTTTGCCTAAGATCCTAGTAAGTCAGTATTAGCTAACAGTAGTTGTCATTGAGTATTCACAGTGTACCAGGCATAATAAGTCAGTGCTTTTACACTAACTGACTTATTTAATTCATATGAAAACCCTATATTATAGGTGCTCTTATCCTCATTTTACAAATGGAAAACAAAGGCATGGAGAGGTAATTTGCCCAAGGAAGTAAACATGAACCTACAATCCAGACATTTTATTCCAGTGTACTTAGTGATGGCCAGATGGCCAGAGGCAGCATGTGCCACAGACAGTAGGCCTCTGGCGGTGTGAATACACAAGCAGATCTTCCATCGCTTGTGATCTACCTCCTCCTTTCTTAAAGGCAGATTGACTTGCCTGATAAAATAGGAAGTTCCGAGCTTTAAGGAGTTAAGATGGGCTGGTCTTAGTCCTTAGATCACTTGGACCTGGCATTTGCTACAGTGTACCTTTGCGTTTTCAGGCTCAGACAAATGACAGTGACTCTGATACTGAGTCTAAGAGACAGGCCCAGAGGTCCTCTGCCTCTGAGAGTGAGACGGATGACTCTGATGACGACAAGAAGCCCAAGCGCAGAGGGCGTCCCCGAAGTGTGCGGAAGGACCTGGTGGAGGGATTCACGGACGCTGAGATCCGGAGGTTGGTGGAGGCCCTGCTCTCCCTCCCCTGATGTTTGGGTGGGCATGCTGTGAGCCTCAGGTGATGCATTCCTGACCTGGGTGACAAGGAGGGCAGAGGACGGCAGGGAGACTGGAGTCGTGCCCCAAGACCCCAGGGTAATTCTGCCTTCTCCAGCTTTTCCTCAGTTGAGCTCTTTGTTTACTTCCTGTTCTCTGCTCTGAACATTTCATGATGAAGAAAGTCCAGCCAAGAGGAAGGAGGCTGTTGGAGGTCACCTCTAGCTGGAAGTTTTTTTGTTTTTATTGAAGAATTCAAGTACATACATGCATATTTAACAATGTATATAGAAGAAATGGTATAATATAAAAAATGAAAGGAGCACAGATAACCCCAGTTTGCTTTCTGTTAGTGTTAGTACTGGTATCCATTTGGTTTACTAACACACACACAACATGTTGTTATGCACAGCATGTTGTTCGGCAGCTTGCTTCTTGTCACTTTCAGTTTCAGGCATCTTTCTAGGTCAGTACTTAATACACATTTGTTGGTGTCTGATTCACATCCCTCCGCCCTCCAGAAAAATCTAAAATTGTTGCATTCAAACCATTTCCCCCTAGTTTCTATGTTATCTTTTTAAACAGGTGAAGAAAGTAGAAATTCTGAAGATAGCTAGCTTTATGATCTAATCCATATTATTAATTTAACTATATCACGTAGTCCTTTTAGGTCAGTATTTGAAGCCGTGAGGTTGTCTCCCACTAAATGTTATACCTGTTCTTTTCTTCTTTATTTACTATGCAAAAGCGTAAATACATACAAACACTGATAAAACATCAGCACCCCTCCGCCCGGGTACCATCTTCGCCGTTGTGCATCGGTGGTCTGCCTTGTATGCACCCTGCTTCTCCCGTCCCCTGCCCTAGTGTCGCCCAGAGAAGGCTGTGTATTGTGCTGTGGCTGAGTGGGCTGGGCTAACGGTGTCTGTTAGGCCTGTCGGTTTACTGCTGTCCGGATCTTCTTTGCTCTTTGATCCTCTGCCTGATTGTTCTGTTCATGATTGGAAATGGTGTGTTGACATCTCTACTGTTTGTTTTTCCTGTTTTGTCGGTTATTGCGTCCTGTATTTTGGGCCTCTGCTGTTAGGTGTGTTTCCTTGATAATAGGCTGTGTCGATGGACTGGCCCTTTTCTCATTTAAAATGTTCTTTGTCTCCAGCAACAGTTTATGACTGAAAGCTTATATCTTGGTTCAGTACTCATGAAGATACTCTCTTTTGATATTGTATGTGTGGTATCTTTTTCCTTTTTTATTGCAATCTATTTGTGTCTTTGAATCTAACTTGGAACTCTTACAGGCTGTATTTAGTTAGATGATTTTTTAAAATTCATTCTATTGATTTCTTTGTTTTGATTGAAGTCTTTAAACCATTTACGTTTAATGCAGTTACTGATAAAATAGAATTTATGTCTGCATTTTTCTGTTTGTTTTCTATGTCTTGTATCTTTTTTGTTTCGTTATTTCCCCCATTACTGCCTTCTTCTGTACCGCATGATTTTTAGTATATTTAATTTTCTTGTTTCTTTTACATTTTAAAAATTATTTTCTTAGTGGTTTCCCTGGAGACTATAGTTAATATTTTAACTTAGAACAATTTAGTTTGGACTAATATCAACTTAATTTTAGTGGTATTCTAAAACTTGACTCCAGTTTAGGTACATTCCTTACCCCTTTTTGTGCTTTTATTGTCAAACAGGTTTAAAATCATTCAGGAGAAGTAAAAAGTTACTGAAAAAAATACATATACACTGTGTTTTTTACTTACTCATGTACTCTCCTGAGACTCTGGTTATTCATGTGGATCTGAGTTATTGTTTCATGTCTTTTCATTTCTGCCCCAAGTACTCTTCTTCAGTATTTCTTTTAAGGGCAGGTCTGCAGCAGCAAGGTGTGCCTTTATTGATTTGGGAATGTCTTAATTTCCCCTGTGTTTTTGCAGGATGGTCTTTATTCTTTTTCTCTTTCACATCGGATAGTCTCAGTTGACTTACCTTTTCACTGATGTTTTTCTTCTGTCAGTTCACATCTACTCCTGTGATTTTTTTTCATCTTAGTTATTGTAATTTTCAACTCCAGTTTATATGTGACTCCTTTATATAATTTCCATCTCTGCTAATATTCTCCACTTAGTGATACATCATTGTCAAATTTTCATTAAATCTTCAGACATGGATTCCTTTAGTTCTTGTATATATTTACAATAGTTGATTAAATCCTTTGTCTATTAAGTTCAACTTTTGGATTTCCTAGAGACTATTTCCATTGAAAACTGCCTTCTTCCCTGTATATGGATTATACTTTCTTGTTTCCTGTAACTTTTTGTTGAAAACTGGACATTTTAAGTGGTAAAATGCGGCTAGTCTGGACATCAGAATCCCCCTGCCGGCTCGTTTTTTGTGCTTGCTGCTCGTTGTTGTTGTCGTTTGCTTATTTAGTAACTTTTTGGGACTAGTTCTGTGAAGTCTCTGCTCATTTAGCTTAGAGCTCAGCTAATGATTGGGCAGAGACTTTCTTAAGCACCTTAAGGCTACCGAACAGTAAATCTCTAGCCTTTGCTGCAGGATTCCTTGTGACTGTTGAGGCGTGTGTTTATGCTCTGGCAGGCTGTTTATGACTTTGCCTTATATCCCTCAGCTCGTGTTTGTGTGGAGCCTGAGGACTGGTCAGAGGTGAGAGATTAACAGCTTCTCGTGTCTTCACTGTGCCTGCACACAGCCCTATACATGTGCATCCTTCTAGATTCCTGGGAATATGCCTAAGCTTTTCAAAGACACCTGTGAATGTCTTTTTACCCCAGTTTTTCCATCGCAGTTTTTGATCAGCTTGTTCATCCTCAGCTTATAATGCTGCTTCAGGCAGCCATGGTGTTAAACCTTTGTCTCTAATTAATTTTTGACTGATGAACTATGGACAGTGTCTTCACAAAGACCCAAGTCAAATGAAGACAAGCCTGAGAATGGAGTTTCTCAGGGTGCCGTCAGTCAGGCCAGATAGCACTGTGCTCTGGGGAAGGAGCTTCTCTGGAGCTCCAGGCCCATTCTCCCTGTGATGGCTGCTGTGTTGCTATAGCTGGGAGAGTGGTTTTCAAGGCAGTCTTGGTGCTGGGGAGACAGCACGGGAAATAGAGCAAGTCAGAACGGCAGAGAGCTCACCGTTCATACTGAGATTCAGCTGTTTTCTTAATATATGCTTATAAGTTAGCTGCAAGCCTTTGATTAATTTCCAGCATTCCAACAAAGTTGACTTGGACAGTTTTTGCCAGTGTTCTTGCTTTTGTGAAGGAGCAGATTTTCAGGGGTCCTTATTACTCCATCATTCCTAGAATGCTTCTCTCTCTCACTATTACTTTGAACTAGGTTCAAAGGACATATTATTTCAGATGTAAAATATTTCAATATATGTCAAGAAAAAGAATTGTAGAGTTGAGGAATAACCCTCAGGCTTGCTTTCACATACAGTACTTTCCTAATCCTTATATCCATGCTATTCCTTTAATATTGTTTCTTAGCTATTGTCATATTCATCACCATTTTTAAGAATTGCTACGCCTTCTCTTTTCATTTTTTTCTCCATGATATCTCTTTTTTCACTGTTAGCTAACCAGATAATTTGGCATTTTACAGTGATGCCCTTCATATATTGTGAATCTTGCTTTTTTAGTGAAAGTGCTAGTGATTGGTTCTAGGGAGGCAAACAGATTAATATTGGCATTTAGCATAGTTTAGACTAGAGACTTGTGGAAGGATGATTAGCTTTTAGGTTGGAGACACCGTTTGGCAGAAGGAGTCAGAGTTTCCAAAATAATTTTGCCTAAAAAGTTTAAAATCATATATTTATTTTACTTTGCCTTATTACAGAAAGTACTTGAGGCAGTCCTAAAACTCTTCTAGTTGTATTATTGACCAGAACATAATGGAAAATATTGTAATATGGGGCTGAAAGTAACAGCAGTGGACTGAATAGACCAGTAAAACTATATTGGATTTTATCATAAGAGTTGTGGTTATTAAATCATTTAATACCTATTACCTATAAACTTGTACCTTCTAAATATTATAGTACTAGAGTTAAGCTACCATACTCAATTACATCCCTAAGCAGATTCATGACCAGTCACTGAGAATAAAGTTGATTTTGGTTTGAAAAGCTTTTTAGCACTCATTTTAAGTTGGCCATTTTCGAAGGCATTCACTATTCATTCGTTAGTGGCAATTGCAAGGATTGGGCAAAATCTCTTTGACCGTTTTTATGTTTTTGACCATTTTTATGGCTCATATTTCATCACAGGATGTGTTTGCACCAGCCTAGCTGAAGTCTGCTTTTTAAATGTGATTTATTAATCATTTTCCTAGGTTCATCAAGGCGTATAAGAAGTTTGGTCTTCCTCTTGAACGGTAAGCTTAAGTAACACAATAGTTTCTTATCCAGCTCTTTTTCCCTTCAGTTAGGTAGCAGTTTCTCTCTCTCTCTTTTTTTTTTTTTTGGTTCTGCTTTCCATTTTTAAGGTCTGGCACCTTTTGACAGTCTGATTTTTAGACATGACATGCTCCAGATGACTTGGAGATCAACAAAAACGTGTTGCAGATGTAACTGCACTTGGCTTCTAGGAACACTGCAGTGAGGAGAAGTAGGCTGCAGAAAGGAAAGTGAGCACAAAGAAGCAAACTAGTGCTGATAGCTTCTGGGCACTTCACCCGGTGGCCCATTTAGTTAAGAAAGAAAGCTGAGCCCTTTCTCCTGTTTTCTGAGTTAGTCTGTTTTTGTGGACTCTTCCAAGTCAAATTCTTTATGATGGAAAGTGAGTAAGTTAGGCAAAGTCACTGCTGGAGGGTTCTTGTTGGAGCCTTGGAACAGTCAGTTGAGGAATGAAGAGAAAAGTGTCTTTGCAGGAGCAAGCTTATGCAAAACCAAGCGGTAGCTCACGTGGGCACAGGGCCTTGAGGTGTGTCCCTGTGTTTGTCTTTCCTCAGGCTGGAGTGCATAGCACGTGATGCTGAGCTGGTAGATAAGTCTGTGGCGGATCTGAAGCGCTTGGGGGAACTGATTCACAACAGCTGTGTGTCAGCAATGCAGGAATATGAGGAGCAGCTAAAAGAAAACGCCAGCGAGGGTAAGTCAGCAGGTCTGCGTCAGTGACGCGCAGAGACCTGGACTGGGATCTCTGCTGCTCAGGGGTCTCTTCTCTTCTCTCTTTCTTTGCACTTGTATCCTGTGCTTCCCTCCTTTTTGAAGTGTGTATTCTCACCTGCCTTTATGTGAGCTCAGTTGTTAGATCCCGAAGGTTTACTCCCAAGCGAGGTTGATTTGCTCAGGGTGCAGAGCACTGAACAAGCGGAATGATTTTTTAATGTTGCTGTAGAAAGCTCACGTTGGTTTGAATGATGTAAAGGTCTGAGGAGATAAAGCCCGACTGGGCACATTTGTGTTGTGGCTGCGAGTACATTACAGACCACCAATAGGAGTTATCTTGGATGTACATACAGGTGGTGTTTTGTTGTGATAAAGGATTTAGAGAATTAATCCAAATAGATAAAGCAGTAGCTGAATATTATGAAACTCTTTGTGAGAGTGAGACTTTCTTGCCACTAGAATTTGTTGTAATTGAATTTGACCTGTAGCATGTTTTCTCTTATACACCAAAAGTACTTTTGCCTGTCCTCTACAAGCAGGAGGTGTCAGGAGAGAGCTGAAGTCCTTGTTGTTAAAGGACGCCCTTATAGTTGAACCTCAAAGAAATGAAGGTGTGACCATTCCAGTTCCCTGGACTGTGGTGTATCTGTGCAGTTGCCTCCATTCTTGTGTCTCCCTTCACTGAGGTTACTCACAGGAGGCTCTGTCAGCTGTGATTAGGGGTGCACACGTAGGAGGCAGCCAGTGGGCCTGGAATCTTGGTCCTGATGATTCTCAGCTGCAAGATCTGAGACAAGTGATAGCCTCTCAAGGGTCTGGGGCAGAATGGAGTGGTAGTCCTGAGTCAGCAGGCTTGGATGGCCACTTGAATAATTTCATACACGTGAAGTGCTTGTCATCACGTTTGCCTTGCATTGTTAGCTGTTTCACCAAGTAGAGCATTATCTGTGCTCCGAAATTTTCTTCTTTATACTATTACTGAAAGTAATAGAATTTTTAAATACCCTGAATATGGTCGAAAACATTTCTCAGGTGTGGTTTTTGGGTTTTTTTCCCCCCATGAAAGAAAGAAAAGCTTAACTTAACTTGAGTGGTATGGACAGTGATCCAAATTTGTCTTTTATAGCACCCAGAATGCATTCAAAAGTAAACCTTAGCAGTGTTTTTCTTTTTTCCTTGTAATTGGTTTGAATAAGTATTACATTCATATGGCTCAGAAATGAAAACCAGCTATCCCTGTTTCTTGTCTCTTTCTAGAAATGTTAAAAATATATATATATTTTCAGAAAAGGAATAGATACTATTTTAACACAGCTGGTGATGTAGCATGCATACTGTTGTACCTTGCTTTGTCCACCTCACAGCATATTTGGGAATACTTCCCTGTGACAGGTGCCCTCTCACCCATATACCTCTTTTCTGTGCTTGTTCACAGTCTGAATCTGATGGATTGCTTCCTCTGGGCATTACTTAACTTATTTCCATATACCTGTATTTTCTATAAACTGGCATTGAGTGTATTCCTGACTCCAGGTTTCCTGCATTGGCAGACGAATTCTTTACCCATACGCCACCAGGGAAGCCCCTTCCATATACCTGTATTTTCTATAAACTGGCACTTAGTGTATTCCTGAATCCAGTTTCCAATTCTATTGTAAGATTATTGATACCTCTTTTCTCAAGCCAAGAAATTTTTGTTCCTAGAAGTGTTAGCATAATCATGTATTTGTCTTACACATATTTCCAAATATTAATATCCAATTTTACTGTTGGTTTTTTTTTCTTTTTGGTTTGGATTTTTGTTTGTTTGTTTTGGCTGTCTCTCAGCTTGCTTGGTCTTAGTTCCCTGGATTGAACCTGGGCCATGGCAGTGAAAGCCTTGAGTCCTAACCATTAGACTGCCAAGGAATTCCCCCAGTGTTAACAATAAGACTTCTCAATGCAAAGTCTGATTCCTTTGCATTTCTTTTTGTCCTTAAAATACATGCATTAGCAATATACAAAGTACCGTGTTTTAAAATTGTTTGAAATTGTTCCTTTCTCTGTGTGGTTATAACTTATAATAAATAGTTTAGTATCTTTTGTTTATATTTCAGTTTCTAGGGACTGCTTTTCCTGTTTTTATGAAACTGTGTGTGTTTAATTATGTAAACCATTTGCATGACCCAAAGTCAGAACTGTAAAACAAGGAGTGCATGGAGAACCTTGCCTTCATCCCTGTCCCCAGGGCTGTCTTTTCTCTCACAGACAAGTGTCATTATCTCACGGATTTCGACTTTGGCCAGAAGGTCTGTGGTTAGAGTTAACCTGCTTTGTTTTTGCCTCTAGGATTACTTGAATTTGAAACTTGAGCTAGGGATAACCTTTCCATGACTTATTTTGTTCATCCTTTCAAATGTGTTAGGTATTAACTTGATTTCAGGCTTTTATAGTAAAGAAGTTCATCTTAAAAAATTTTGTTGATGAGTTAGAAAAACAAAAGAAAAATCTTCAAGTGTTTATATTACTCCTTGAAAATCTTCTTTCATTAATTAATTTTAGAGCCAAAGTATAAAACAAAGAGGAAGTTTAAAATACAATTATAAACACTGCTGGACTGAGAAGTTGTAAATCTTAAAAAACCGAACTGTTCAGAGATTACCTTATAAACATTAATTGAGAAAAAATTTTGCTTTATTGATTGTATCTTTGGATTAACAGTAAACCAGAGATATACATTGAGGGAATAAGAGAGCATTTAGGATTGTTCACCTATGTTTTCTGTGAAACTGGATTCTCATGTAACAGATATGCAATTGATGTTCTTTAGGGAAAGGACCAGGGAAAAAGAGAGGCCCAACTATCAAGATATCTGGGGTTCAGGTTAATGTGAAATCTATTATCCAACATGAAGAAGAGTTTGAGATGCTGCATAAATCTATCCCTGTAGACCCTGAAGAAAAAAAAAAGTGAGTATAACACGTACCCACACACGGGTGGTTGTGCCATTAGAAAACAGATGTGAAGTTAAGTGTAGTACTTCCATTGTCTTTTCTCTGATGTACTAGAATGCTTTGTCTGTGTTCATTTGTGTTTATTTCCAAATCAGAAAGGCCTCTCCTCTCACGTCCTCCTGCTTTGGGAATCTTTTCAGATATTGCTTATCCTGTCGTGTCAAAGCTCACATTTTGATGTTGAGTGGGGAGTAGAGGACGACTCTCGTCTGTTGCTGGGAATTTATGAACATGGCTATGGAAACTGGGAGCTCATTAAAACGGACCCAGAGCTTAAGTTAACTGACAAAGTAAGTGATTATCTGTGGTGCTGGAGATTTCTAGAAGATTTGTTGTATATCTTTTTATCAATGACTTACTTTTAACTGTTTTCTGAGGGGTGGGGGATCAAATTGAAGATTAGTGCAACAGTAAATTCCTGGGGTTTTTATCCTAGAAAACATTACTGTCTTTAGTGGACTGTGGCACTATTTCAGAGCTGAAGATAATAGCCAGGTGAAATTTTGGGGTAAAATATAGGAGAAATCTTAAAATTCTGTTATTTATCGTAGGTTAGATCTCATTGCAACAAATACCAGGGTTGGATTATTAATAATAAAAGTATTACTCAGCCTGAGTTGTTGGCACTTTCTTTAAAACAATATTGGATCAGTTCTCCACCTGGAGAAAGAATGAGCCGTGCCTTGGTATTTTTTGTAATGGAGTTAAACACGGGCTGTACTTCTCCCACAAAATCAAGCCTCCCACCCTATCCTTTGCACATCAGGCTGCCTAGTAGTGAGGCCGTGCTCAGAGCTGTAAGCAGGGAAAGCTGACTGGCTCAAATTTTCGTAGGATGCGCTCCATGTTGGGCTCCTGGCAGGGCTTTTCCTGGCACGTCCCTCAGCGCTCATCCCAGGTGCGGTGTCCTCAGAGGGTCCCGGCACCCTGCCATAAGCACTGAGACCACATCCAGCCTGGCCAGGAGGCCCAGCTGCGTCCTGGCGTAGCTCAGTGCTCTCCGGCAATGCTCTAAGAAGCATTTTCAATCTAAAACGAAGCTTTAACCTAGCTCCAGGGATTCCCTGCTCCTGGAAGGAGGAAATCCACGACGGCTGGGATGCTCTAGCAGACGAAGCCAACAAGCCCCTCCTACCTGAGTTGTTCTACCCTGTTAACAGCACAGGTAGGAGCCAGTGGGAGAGCTGGATTCTCCATCCCATTTTGTAAAATGAGAACGGCTCATAAGGGATGTTCAGTGACTGGGAGCCATGGACATGAGATAGGATCTGAGGCTTTATCTGTGTTCTGGGTGGTTGGGGAGGGAAAGGATCGTTCAGCTGTTTGTCATCTCTGTTCATCCTGATCCACTAACCGGGCTGTGGGCCATGCTGGGTGCTTCTCTTCCTTTCCTGTTGAAGATTCTGCCGGTGGAGACAGATAAAAAGCCCCAGGGGAAGCAGCTGCAGACCCGAGCAGACTACTTGCTGAAGCTGCTCAGGAAGAGTCTGGAGAAGGAGGGCGCCGTGACGGGCGGGGAAGAGGTGAGTGCAACTGCTGCCCGGGCGTCCCCCGGAGCCTGAGGCTCCTGCCCTGCAGGGTTAGGTGGGCCAGATTTGCCCCTTCCGGGTGCGGCACAGAATGCTGTCCTCTCCTTGTCAGCTTGTTCAGTGGTAATGGTCTGATTGGTAATGGTAGGAATGTTCATGTAGTAATTGGACACCTAAACACCTTGGCATAAACCCATTCTCCTTGAATTCAGTTCAGTTCAGTTCAGTTGCTCAGTCATGTCCGACTATTTGCGACCCCATGAATCGCAGCATGCCAGGCTTCCCTGTCTATCACCAACTCCCGGAGTTCACTCAGACTCACGTCCATCAAGTCCGTGATGCCATCCAGCCATTTTATCCTCGGTTGTCCCCTTCTCCTCCTGCCCCCAATCCCTCCCAGCATCAGGGTCTTTTCCAATGAGTCAGCTCTTCGCATGAGGTGGCCAAAGTACTGGAGCTTCAGCTTTAGCATCATTCCTTCCAAAGAAATCCCAGGGTTGATCTCCTTCAGAATGGACTGGTTGGATCTCCTTGCAATCCAAGGAACTCTTAAGAGTCTTCTCCAACACCACAGTTTAAAAGCATCAATTCTTTGGCACTCAGCCTTCTTCACAGTCCAACTCTCACATCCATACATGACCACGGGAAAAATCATAGCCTTGACTAGATGGACCTTAGTCGGCAAAGTAATGTCTCTGCTTTTGAATATACTATCTAGGTTGGTCATAACTTTTCTTCCAAGGAGTAAGCGTCTTTTAATTTCATGGCTGCAG
>SJXQ01007109.1:140272-167746 GCA_006408695.1 Aepyceros melampus | reverse complement strand
CGTGTCACGCTACTGAACCACTGAGCCCGTGCCTCACACTACCGAACCACTGAGCTTGCACATCACGCCACTGAGCTACTGAGCCTGTGCATCACACGACTGAACCACTGAAGCCCACACGCCTTCAAGCCAGAGCTCCACAAGAGAAGCCACCACAGGAAGCCTGTGCACAGCATTGAGAGGACGGCCGAGCTCGCCACGAATGGAGAGAAGCCTGCTCAGCGTGGAAGACCCAGCACAGCCAATTCTAAATAATAATAAAAATAAAATGGTAAGCAGAAAAAGGGAAGAGATTCTCTGCAGGCAATCAGAAGCACAGGAGAAACAGACGCTCACATTTAAGTTTATAAGAAACTTCAAACAATATAGTAGCACAAGCGTGACAGGAGACATCGTGATGCTGCCTTACCTGTGTTCCTGGAAAAGTCTCGACATTTCCTTACAAATTTACAACGAACCTATCATGGGCCCCAGCAGATCCCAAGTGTTCACAGAGAAGAAATAAAAGCCTATGTCCATACAAAGACTTGTATACAGGTGTTCATAGCAGCTTTATTGTAATGGCCTCAAATTGGAAACAATCCAAGTACCCATCAACAGAAGAATGGATAAACAAACTGTGGTAAATTTATATCATGGAATTGTTTACTCACCAAGTTGTGTCTTGACTTTTTCACGACCCCATGGACTGCAGCCCGCCAGGCCCCTCTGTCCATGGGAGTCTCCAGGCAAGAACACTGGAGTGGGCTGCCATGCCCTCCTCCAGGGGGTCTTCCTGACCCAGTGGTCAAACCTGCATCTCCTACACTGGTAGGTGGATTCTTTACCACTCAGCCACCTGGGAACATAATCTGATTTCGGTGTTGACCATCTGGTGATGTCCATGTGTAGAGTCTTCTCTTGTGTTGTTGGAAGAGGGTGTTTGCTATGACCAGTGCATTTTCTTGGCAAAACTCTATTAGTCTTTGCCCTGCTTCATTCCACATTCCAAGGCCAAATTTGCCTGTTACTCCAGGTGTTTCTTGACTTCCTACTTTTGCATTCCAGTCCCCTATAATGAAAAGGACATCTTTTTTGGGTGTTAGTTCTAAAAGATCTTGTAGGTCTTCATAAAACCATTCAACTTCAGTTTCTTCAGTGTTACTGGTTGGGGCATAGACTTGGATAACTGTGATATTGAATGGTTTGCCTTGGAGACGAACAGAGATCATTCTGTCGTCTTTGTGATTGCGTCCAAGTACTGCATTTTGGACTCTTTTGTTGACCATGATGGCTACTCCATTTCTTCTGAGGGATTCCTGCCTGCAGTAGTAGATATAATGGTCATCTGAGTTAAATTCACCCATTCCAGTCCATTTTAGTTCGCTGATTCCTAGAATGTCGACATTCACTCTTGCCATCTCTTGTTTGACCACTTCCAATTTGCCTTGATTCATGGACCTGACATTCCAAGTTCCTATGCAGTATTGCTCTTTACAGCATCGGATCTTGCTTCTATCACCAGTCACATCCATAACTGGGTGTTCTCCTAGAATACTGCCTCAAAATAGTTCTCATCTCTCCCAGTGCCACTGGTCTAGATAGACTGTCGCTATTGCTTTATGCCGTTTCCTTAATTTTGGAATGTAGATCTTGTTACTGTCTGAATGTCACTGGGTTTGCCTGTTGTTCCAGCTAACACTGGCTACGTGTAGTCACAGGTCCCAGGGATAAAATGGGTGATTAGGATACACAGTTAATTCAGAAAGTGGACTTCAGTTGCAGTGACCTTACCTGCTCAGTGAAAGATTTCAGCTGAGTTACTAATGGACTCCTCTGAGCTTTACCTTTTATTTCCTCAACTTGTCATTTCTCTTTAAGCCTGGAAAGATGCAAATCACATTTAGGAGATAGTACAGGTTACAGCCAGTACCAGTAGCCTTTGGTGTACATACTCCTTAAGTTCTCCCAGAGCTATGCCATTTGTGTTAATTTCCCTGCATTATAAACAAAGCAAATTTTAGGGAAAAAAATCCCAATTCCATACTCTGTCCTTAACAAAGTCCCATTATGTAAGTAATGTCATTCTTCATGTGTGTTCTTCATAGACAGTATTCTATGTTGAGGATATTCTGTAAGTTAGGTTCTTGAGAGATAGATGAGACCATGTTTTTTACTTTTGGATAATACTATATCTGAGCAGATAAACATATTTCCCTTATTTTTGAATACAGCATGCTTCTGCATTTTTTTATGTTCCTGTTACTCTGTTTTGCATATTGTCTTTCTTCGTATTTGTGCATAAGGTGTTTTTCCTTCTTTTGAATTTTGTCTTGAGATTGAATTCCAAAAAATGGAGTCAGTGGGTTCACTAATACGGATATTTTTGTGAGGCACAGGATTTTTTTTTTTTCTCCTTCAGATACAATTGATTGTACTACCTTGAATTTTCTTTTTTGAGTTTCCTCTTTTGAATTATGTGGCTGCTACTATTCAGAGAATCGTAATGTTATGTGGTCATGCTTTTGAGGGACTTGATTTGGGTTTTATCATCATTTTCTTCTCGTTTCCAGGCCAAATTAAAGAAGCGGAAGCCTCGAGTGAAAAAGGAAAACAAAGCACCGAGGCTGAAAGACGAGCATGGCATTGAGTTTTCATCTCCTCGACACTCAGACAATCCATCAGAAGAGGGAGAAGTAAAGGTGTGAAGCTGGGTTTCCGTTGAGATGATTTTCTAAGTTACATTTATTGTGCCAGCTGGTGTAAAACCATTTGAAGTGTGTTTGGTTTATATACCAGAGTAGGTAAAATGGAAAGAGACAATACATGTATCTTTGCTTATCCTGTTGTTCATGTAAAATCAGTGATTGAAATAATGAAAGCAAATAAAGGGAGCCACGACATTTAGTGATGAATGGCAGCTGGTGCCAGCCTCAGTGCTGGGGTGATGGGGAGTGCTGGAGCCTGTTGATCAGGGAGCAGCTGGTGCCCAGCCTCAGTGCTGGGGTGATGGGGAGTGCTGGAGCCTGGTTGATCAGGGAGCAGCTGGTGCCCAGCCTTAGTGCTGGGGTGATGGGGAGTGCTGGAGCCTGGTTGATAGGGAGCGCGTACCTTGTGCATAGGGGCGCCTCTGATGCAGCTCACTTGGGGGCCCAAAGCCTCTCCTGTGATTCACATTTGGCCCAGATCTGCCGTTTGTAACCTCTGGCCTAAGGAAACTGAAAAGCAACTTGGTGGCATTCAGCCTGTTGAGTCAGGGCCTGAAAACTGGGATTTCATTTTGTCGCACTTTGAGGTTAGTTCCAGGAGGCTCAGCAGTGGGTACATGAACTAGCGTGAATTTGAGTCAGGCATACCTACATTCAGATTCTAGCAACCTTACCAGTTACTACCTAGCAGTAATCTCTGGTCTCCAGTTTTCTCTATGGGAATAATGACGCCTGTGTAGTGAAGAGCATTTGCCTCTCTAGGCTTCAGCTGAAGCAGTTGGCTTGAGAACACACTTCTGTGGGTGCAGTGAGGAACCGTTGAGGACAGTGCTTTTTAGTTTTTTTTTTCTAGAAAGGAAAAGGGGAAATAAAAAGTTTGTGGCAAAAGCTCACAGCCCTATTTGTTTCCTAGGACGATGGCTTAGAAAAAAGCCCAACGAAAAAGAAACAGAAGAAGAAAGAGAACAAGGAGAACAAGGAAAAACAAATGAGTTCTAGGAAAGACAAGGAAGGGGACAAGGAAAGGAAGAGGTCAAAAGACAAGAAAGAGAAGGTACCGATGTCATTCTACTTCCTGAGATGCCCACAACCTTTGGGATTCCCTTCTAGGATTTAGAAATAAAATGGGGTTTGAGG
Organism: Aepyceros melampus; assembly: GCA_006408695.1. Lineage (NCBI taxonomy): Eukaryota > Metazoa > Chordata > Mammalia > Artiodactyla > Bovidae > Aepyceros > Aepyceros melampus. The sequence goes on along the minus strand of SJXQ01007109.1, from coordinate 163,922 downwards.
GCCCTGAAAGAATTGTATTTCATGACTGTATCCCAGGAGGAAGGATGGGGCTTCCTGTCGATGCCTGCAGAGAGGGGACAGTGTGTGAGTTGCGGTATTCTTCAGTGTAGAAGCCTTTACTTGCTCTTTTATTACACGTTTCAGGAGGGTGTTAGAATGAGATGGAACAGGAAGTTACTGATCCATGTTCTCAGATTCATGGTAGAAAAGCACTGACGGTAGATGAACCTGAATACATGAAAGGTTTAGAGTTCAAACCAGATACTATTGAGAGTAGAAATGGGTTAAAAGCCTTGCTATTGTGTAGTCTTCATATTTGGGGTTTTATGACGTTCATTCCAAACCTAGAATTCTGTACATTGTTGCATCTTGCTGACTTCTGATGAAGTTATTTTTCAATTAATCTTTAATCAAAACATGCAAATAACTGAATTCTACCAACCACTTATAAGTCTAACAGATTTCTTAATGAGGACATATGAAACTTTTTTATTATATGCATATAAGAACAAATATAAAAATTTGTTTAAAAACAAATTTTTAGAAAAATTAGGCCAGGCTATTTGGATTGCCTTTTCTTCCCACATAACAGTATATCACAAATAGTTTTCCAAGCAAATAAATAAAATTTAAAGTCATTTTTAGTAGATAAGGAAGATTTTGTTTGATTATAACTTTTCGGAAGTTTAAATTTAAGTTTCCCATATTGACCTTGCTTTCAAATTTCTAATGTTATAAACTCTTGTTGTGACAGATATCTTTCTTTGCATTTGTGCTTCTGCAGAAAGATACCTTTAAAATGAAATATTTTAAAAAATAGATGCACAGAGAACAATTTAACCAGCAGCTGTGTACCAGATATTGGTACCAGCAACAGATATTGCAGCTGTTGGCATTTTTCTTGTTTACTTCAAGTGGTTTTTTTCCGGCTGCTGTCTTTGGTGTTCCACACACCCATTACCAAACACCCCTCAGTTGAAGTTCCCTTCTGTTCCTTCTACCAGTTTCATTACTCCCCTCTGTAACACTACTCTGACATTGGTATGAAGCCACCTTACCCATGTTTTTATAGTTTTCCTACATATTATGTAATCGTAAGCAAAGCATAGTATTGTTTTATGTTTTTAAATGTTCATACCTTAAGTTAATTTTTATTTGTATCTGTGCTCCATCATTCTGCACCCTTTCATGGATAAATGAGCTTTATCCACCTGGATTCATATAAATTCAGTCACTTAAACTATTTTAGTTATTTAGATTGAAGCATATGTTTGTTCTTAAGCTGTTAATAAAGTTGCTTCTTGCTTCTCTGCTGGAGCTCTTCAGTTTACAGTCTTAACCTCTTGATGACATTTTTGTACATTTCATTGATTCGGGGATAGAAGCCAAAATAGCACTGCTGAAGGTAAAATTAAATTTGGCTCTGTTTAGAGACAGGAATGGGAATGATATATGATTAAACTGTTAATTGAATACCTCGAAATTGAGGCTGTCTAGTGTACCACTTATAGTGATGTGACACAGCGAAGAAGCCCGGACTGCAGGACAGGAGCACACCAGTGACAATGACTCCTTGTAACTCTTTTCTGAAAAGCCTAAAGGTGGTGATGCCAAATCTTCAAGTAAATCCAAGCGCTCTCAGGGCCCTGTCCATATCACAGCAGGAAGCGAACCCATTCCCATTGGAGAGGATGAGGAGGATGATCTGGACCAGGAGACATTCAGCATAGTAAGTCCTGAAATCAAGGGGGCGGGGTCTGCAGCTGCCGTGCTTGCCACGCCTCTCTTGGTCCCTGCGGCCCAGCTCGTTGGTCTAGTAAGCAGCATGACTGAGACCAGGCTGGGGTCCTGGCCATGTGAGCTGGAGCAGTGGCGAGCGTGGCCTGTCTCACAGGCTCCCGTGCTGTGGGGCGAGGAGCGGAGCCATGGCCTGGGGTGTGGTCCCAGCTGCAGCGTGCTGCCTCCTGAGAGACAGGGAAGCTGAGGGGAGCGTCGTGGACCAGGCCTTGCCCAGGATGGTGGCAGGCCCATGCGTCCTCGGGGGCTTGCCCTCACCAGGGCTGCGGGTGTGTGCTTTATTAAGCTGCACTAGCCCCCTTCTCCTCCTCTCTCGAGGCCTCCTCCTCTCCCAAACTTCCACACACGTCATGGTTCACTTGATGTAAGCATATGTTCATTTAGTTTTGAAAAAAAGTAGTCTTCCAACTCTCAGAATATTCCTGCTCTGGGGCACCAGTGACCTCGTCCTGTAAGAGTCTACTCTCTTTTTACCCTTTTTTGTGTGTGTCTGTTCCCCAAAACCTATATGCATATGTGTTTTTTTTTTTTTTCTCTTCACGTTTATCTCATTTTTCTTAAATCTCTTTATTCTTCTTCCTATGAGCTCTCTGAGGGAAAGTACTATGTCTTCTAAAGTAGGTGTAGATGATAGAAGTATCTCAGTAAGTGAGTAAATGAATAAATTAAGTACACAACCAGCTCTCTGATCTGTTTCTGGTTCTTCCTTAACCCAGTATTTATAGGAGAACATCATTAATACTTCTGTGGTACCATACAATTTAAAAAATGGCTTTTACACAACATTGTAAATCAGCTGTTTGTTGTTTAGTCGCTAAAGTCATCTCCGACTCTTTGCAACCCCGTGGACGGTAGCCCTCCAGGTTCCTCTGTCCATGGGATTTCCCAGGCAAGAATATTAGAGTGGCTGCCATTTCCTTCTCCAGGGGATCTTCCTGACCCAGAGATCGAACCTGTGCTTCCTTCACTGGAAGGCAGATTCTTTACCACTGAGCCACGAAGGAAGCATCAATCAACTGCACCCGAATTTTTTTTTTAAAAAAAGAAGGAAATCGCATTTATATATTCCAGCTCATTTACTCCTGTTTTTATATATGATATCTTTTAAAAATACAGAAAGTTTTCAGAAATATAATAGGCCTTGATAGAGATGCCATAAAGTCTTGTCAGGTCTGAGTTTTTTAAGACTCAGACTATAAAGTCAGAGCTCCTGGCCCTGCTTTGTTTCCTCCCCAGAAGTGACCACAGTTCTAAATTCCATGCAGTTTTCACACATCATAGTTCCCATGTGTGACTTTAGAGTTTTACAGCTTAGTATCTTTATAAAGACGGTAATAGCTCACATAATCAGCCAGGCATTGTTAGTGTGCTTTTTGTGTATTTTCTCCATGATAACCTGTGAGGTAAGTATTACTCTGTTTTACCCCTTAAAAAATAATGTGAGGAGAGTTAAGTAACTTGTCCTTTTTCACAGAGTTAAGATGTAGAGCTAAGATCTGACCCAGGCAATTTGACCCGAGTCTGGGTTCTTCCCCTTATACTGCACATCCTCCCAAGTGTCCATAAACAGCATAAACTGCTACTTTCCAGGTCTGGAACCTACTGATGTATGCCACACCCTATATCTTGTAACTTGCTTTAGCATGCACACTTTCGAGATTTATTCATGTTGTTAATTGTGTCTCTGGTTTCAGTGTTTCCTATTACTCTGTTTTATGATTTCCACAATTCATTCTTTATCCTGTTGATGGACATTGGGGTTTTCCAAATGTTCACTGCTACAAATAGGCTACAGTGAAATTGTAAATATATCGTCATACGTGTGTGTAATAGCTTCTCTAGTGTGTAGCTTGTGCAGAAAAGCCGGGTGTTTCTTTGGGTCTGCACATCTGCTTTATTAGATGATGTAGAATCCATCTTTGAGGCAGTTGTAAGGATTTGCTCTCTTTCTAATGATAAGTGTGAGTTCTGTGTGCTTCCCAGTCTTCGAAACACTTGGCAATTTCTGACTTCTTCATTTTTGCCAATCTAAGAGGTATGGAAAAGTTGGCTAGTGGTGGTGTTGGACGTTTATTTCCATATTCATCAGGCATTTGTTTTTCCAGTGAATTGCCCGTTCATGTCTGTTGCCTGTTCTGGATAACTTTTATATCCATACCTTCCCACCCCAACCCCGACCCCCCAATACCTGGGCATTCGTATTTCTCAGAAAACTTCAAGATAATTCTGATATGCATCTGGATTTTTAAAAGTGATTATGGGTAGTCCTTACCTTTTCTATAGGAATCTTGTTCATGATACTAATCTTTTGTCTGTTACAGTCATTACAGGTATCTTCCAGTTTATTTTGTGTCCTTTTTAAAACTTTAAATATAATACTGAAAAGCAGATTTTAGGTATATGGCTATGGAGATTATCATGAAGTGATGGGAGTTGTTGGGTTTTTGTTGTTACGCAGTTACATGGACATGTGCCTTAGTAGTTCCTTATACTGGATGCTTAGTGGCTCACAACCATGCCCTACAGGTCAGAGAAACACTCCTGACTTACTCTGTGGTGATTTCCTCCTCAGTTCTTAGTTTTATCCTGGTTTTCGGACATTGGACTCTGGGAGTGGTCCCTGATACTATCTTAAAATGTTTTCCACTTAGTCAATCCTACGTTTCTCGGGGATCTCCTCGGCTTTTTTCTGAGGGGAAATGCCATTATTTCTTCTGAGGCTTGCACTTCTCTTGTCATTTTATTTCCAAGCTCTTCCCCCCCATGTATCTCTTCTAGATTTGTTTTCCATCATTCGTGTTCGATTTTTTCAGATGGCTTGGTGCTCCTTGGTTGTCTTCTTATATTTAAGAGTAAGGACTGAGCTTCTGATTGGAACCTCTGAGCACGTGGGTGGCACTTGATCGGCTCTGAGAATGTTCCTCATAGGGTGATCTGGCTGGGCTGCTTCCTCAGAAAACTTCAGTGAGGTGGTCAGCATCTTTTGGTTCTTGCTCTTGGGTGGTCAGGTTTTAGGCACAAGAATCCTCCAATTCTCCTGATGGAGGATTAAGACCTAGCTTTCTTCATTCTGGAATCTGAGAGGCAAAAAAAAGCAAAAACCAAGCTGGTTGGTGGCTCATCTAATGTGCATATATTACGCATGTATTCCATATAATGCTGTTTTCAGTGCAGCAGCCTTGCCTCTCAACTATGCCTGTGTAGCCCAGTTAGAGATGTGGGTATCTATAATGAATCTGAATATCTATTCCTTTTAGGCAATCTTAAAAAAAAAAAAAAAAAAAAAATTCCTTGTTCTCAGGCTTCACCCCTACTGCCAGTGATACTTAGCAAGCCTTTGCTGGGGATAAGTTTGCAGCATAAATCGGGCTGGCTCTTAGCTCTCTATTAAGTATCTATTAAGTGATTTCACTTGCTGTGATAGTTTGCTGCTGTTGTTTTCTTGCATATCCCTTGTTTGTGGGCTTGTCTCTTCTGAAGTCAATTCCTTTACTGTCGTGTTAGTGGATGGAGACAGGGAGAAAAAGTTTCTTGTGTTCAGTCCACTGTCTTTATCTGAAAGCCTTTCCCTCAGTTTCTTAAAAGCCTGAAGGAATTGTAAATATCTTACCCTGCAGTTTTAGATAGTTTGTGGTGCCCGGTTTTCAGGTTAGGTCTGCAGCTCTGCTTCGCGTTTGATGTTCGTCATGAATGCCCCTCCGGCAAATGAGGAAACAGTAGTGTTCTGGAGGCCGAGTAAAGTGTGGACGCCGCTGCTCTGAGCGGTGGAGCCGAGACCAGAGCCTGAAGTTTTCCTGACTCTGTAACATGTTTCCTTGTTGCCCTGCCTTTCTTTCCCTGCTTCTCCACAAGTGGTCATGTGGCCTGAGGAGGGCTGTATGTTCTCTGGGAGTTCAGGGCACAGTAACCGTGAGGTGCAGAGGGCTTACGTCTCTCCTCCTTTGCAGTGTAAGGAGCGGATGCGACCCGTGAAGAAGGCGCTGAAGCAGCTGGACAAGCCTGACAAGGGGCTCAGCGTGCAGGAGCAGCTGGAACACACACGGAGCTGCCTGCTAAAGATCGGGGACCGGATAGCCGAGTGCCTGAAAGCGTACTCAGACCAGGAGCACACCAAGCTGTGGAGGAGGTAGCCCGCCGTGGCCTCGCACGCCTGCCACGTTGCCTGTTCTGACTTGATGACAGAGTGTGTGTGTTAGGGATTCTATTTTTGTTTTATACACCATGACACAGCCACCTAATGAAAAATTTTTCTCAGCAAAGGCCGACGATTGGCAACATACCTGCAGGCTTCAGTTTTCTTTTCCTGAAATAGCCTATTCCTCTGAGACCAGTCTTGACGGGATAGGACGGTGATATTATTTTATGAGAGAAATACTGTGATACTGGATTTGCTGGCCTGTCCTCAGAATAAAGACTCAGTCTTTGAATAATTTTACTACTCTACCCATTTCAGGTTAATAGTCAGAGATAATATAACTATTGGTTAGTTCTGTATCAACTAAGAGGAGGCAAAAGCTCAAACCACCAGAGCTGTGAGTTTTCTTCTCTCTAATGTACTTGAAGAACTCGAGTAGTAATTTGGATTAATGCAGTTAATCCAGAACTTCAGTTTGTAAGGCATCATGACTTACATAGATTCAGTTATAATTCATTTCTGATGTTTATAAAACATGCCTGCAATTTCTCAAAGAGAATTATTATGTGAAGTCTTTTTCTATATTCCACAGTTACACTGAACTCATATACTTCACAGTTAATTATCTTTGTGTAATATGCCTAACATCAGTGGATGGATTTTTGAGTGAAAAGGAGATTTAAGAAAACCTCTGTCATGATGCTATTCATAGCATGCCTCACAGCCATGAAAAGGGAACATTTAAGTTTTGAAATGTGACTTGACTTTCCTCTTAGACTGTTCCCAGCTTCTGGATCTCTGTATCTAGCCATCTGGCTCTCTTTTTACGCAGCTTAACCCCTATTGGAAGATAGCAAAAGCTCACCATCCCAGCATATAGTTCCATGAGGCTCGGCAGGATACTGGGCACTGTGGCCAGCCTGCGTTCAGATGCGCTGGATACTGTGGTCCTGGCCCGCTGTGGTTCACAAGTAATTCCTTGCCCACTCATGAGAAACTGTCCCTCATGAAGTGGTGCTTGGAAGATCAAGTCCAGTAGGAATTCGAAGAAGGTAGAAAGCGGTGCAGAGGAGCAGTCAGGGAAGGAAGTCTTGCAAGGGGCAGGCAAGTAGACTGAGCCGCCGTGGGAGAGCAGGGTGGACCTGCGTAGATGGGAGAGTTCTCAGGCTTCAACAAAGCCTTGAAAGTGGCTCTTAGGGTTTAAAGCAGGTTGTTAGGATGACTGAAGTGCTGCTACAGAAGGGTTAGGAGAGAAAGGTAAATGACTTTCCGTAGGCGGCCACAGGTTTACTGGTCAGGAGCTGGACAGGGTTCTCTGAGCGGCACTGCGTGGCGTGGTGCGACTGCTCTCCAGGACGCCTGCGAGACGCACGCCTTTCCTTCCAGTACACGAGGGTACCTGTGCCTCTGTGTTCTCCGCACCTGCTTCTCCAGCCACTCCCCTGTTGACAGTCATGCCATGCACAGTGGGATCAGAGTGGAGCAGTCACTTGGAGCTGTGAAGGCAGGGACGGCAGGCTTTGCTGGTGACAGCTGGGGGAAGGGCGGGGCAATGGTGCAGAGACGCCTGCCTGCGCCTGGGACCCTGCAAAAGTGGTGGTGATGCAGACTGCCTGAGGGCCCGGGGGAGCAGAGGTGGGCGAGACGTTAGGCCTGAGGCCACAAGCCTCAGGAGGTAAGCTAGAGGGGTTTTAGCTGCGAGAACCCTTATCTCCAGATCCTTTGGTCAAATTCTGTTGACGTTAGTTAGCTTCTGAAGGTGTATTTGTTATTGAGGCCAAGACCTGAAAGATTAGTTCTCTATTTTTTATACTTGGAAAGTATTCCAAGTATAGCAAAATCAATTAACTTGCCATCCATAAAGAGAATGGTTATTTTAAAAATTCTAAAATTTACCAGAAAAAAAATTTTTTTTTTTTTTAGGAACCTATGGATTTTTGTTTCCAAGTTTACAGAATTTGATGCTCGAAAATTGCACAAGTTATACAAGATGGCTCATAAGAAAAGATCTCAAGAAGAAGAGGTAAAAATACAAATTTAAGCCTAATTCTTACAAACAAGATAAAAACCAGTTCTGCCAAAAAATTCCCTCGTTACCGTTTTTTGCCTCAGGAGATGATTGTAGGTTGTGATCTTAAAAGGGCCCGGGGTCTCTGCTCTTACTTTACAGCTGGAGGCCTGGGCCCGAGAGGGCCTGCGGGTCGGTTCTTGCCTGCTAGGTTCTTCTGCCGTCTTAGCCGTGCAGTTTGTCCACATACTCCTCAAGCAGTCAGACTATCAGCTGAGACCTGATGGGTGATAGCGCCAGTGTACAGAAGCCAGACAGGGCTGACATTCTGACGAGGGCCTGTTCCTCTGTGTTCTTATGTCCTGGAGGCGATTATTCCCAGGCCCTTCCTTCCACATGCACATGTCTTAATGGTGGCTTGTCACTGTGGCTCCTGAAAGATGACGTCGTGGGCAGCGCCTGCCTTTTCTCTTCTCTCTGGGCTGTGTGTCCTTGGTGTTCCTCCAGCGTTTGCACACAGGGTCCCAACCACTTGTGGAAAGGAGCAAACACAAAAAGGTGCCCAGGACTTGCCGCCCGGGAGCGGGGGATGGGCATGAAGGTAGTTGGCTGATGCTGCAGGGCAGCGCTCCTTGTTCAAGTGTGTCCATTTGCAGATCTGCTGGCTTGCCCTATGGGCCCTCCCCCCAGTTAGCCACCTAGGGCCAGTCTAGGAGCACTCAGCACCTCCTTCCCGGAGTGTCAGCACCTGGAGTCACGCCAGGCGCAGGGCAGGTGCTCAGAAGCGCCTCCTGTTCCGTGCACGCGTCCTGTGCCGGCACTGCTTTGAGCTGTGGGGCAGCACCATCACGTGGTTTATAATTTTTAATTTCACATGGAAAAATATGTTAGAACAGTAATAGACAGGAATACTGTAGTAATATTTTTGCTAGTGTGAACTTTTTGCATTGTGAAAAGTCTTTGAAAGACTAGTCAGGAAAAGCCCCAGTAAGGAATGAAATAGTTGGGCAAGGCCCTTGAGGAAAGAGGGGAAGTTAGGATAAGTGTAAGTTGGACATATGATGTAAAGGGTAAAGGGCTTCATTACTCAGGTTAGATTAAGGTGATCATGAAACTAGTGGTCCTGCTAGTTGGGGTTATTGTGTACATTCACACCCTTTCTGGAGGATAATTCAGTAAGACTTACAGAAAGACTAAAACATGCAGTTCTTCTAAGAATTTAGTTGAAAGAGATAATTAAGGATTTAAATATGTCTATGTGGAAATGACTTTATATATCCATATCAGGGACTATTCAGCCATAAATATAATATTACAGTAATATTCAGTAAGTATTCACATAAGATTTTCACAGTACGTTAACTGAAAAAAGAATGTTAAGTAATACTTTTGTTTAAAAAAAGCACACACACTTGTGCATGCACACACCAGATGGGAGTTCCTCCTTTGTAGTCTTGCTTTCCACAATTTTAGTTACCCACAGTCAGTCATGGTCTTAAAATATCAAATAGAAAATTCCAGAGATAAACAATCCGTGAGTGGTAATTTACGCACGGGTTTGAGCAGCGTGGTGGAACCCTGTGCCGTCCTGCTCCGCCCTGCCTGGGACCTGAACCGTCCCTCTGTCCAGCATGGCCACACTGCTCTGCCTGTGTTAGTTAATCGGTGGCCCTCTTGGCCGTCAGATCGACTCTTACGGCATTGCGGTGCTGTGTTCACGTAGCCCTTATTTTATTTGATGATAGCCACGTAGCCTGAGCGTAGTGACGCTGGCCGTTTGGATGTCCTCTGACTGTGCCTGACGTAAAGGGCCACAGGCATGTGTGCGCTGGACATACTGGACCAGGTTATTAACAGTAATTCCCTTGGTGGTGAGATTTTACGTCACCTCACATTTCTTAGTTTTTCCTTACTATATTTTCTGATGTTTTTATTTTGAATAGTTCATTTGTGTGGTAGGGACGTGATGTTACTTAGGTAGATGTTTAGTGTGATGGCTTTGGCATGGGAACCAGTTTCCACTGGACCAGTCGGGGGCTTGGTGGTTCTGGTTTCACGTGGCCCAAGAGCAGCCTCCAGGAGGGCTGACAGCCGGGCACCTGTTCCTCACCCCAGGCAGCAACAGCCAGCGGCCCAGCCCAGGTTCCGACAGCCACAGGTCATGGCGACTGGCTTCCTTACCGTGAGGGGCTCGTAGAGGCAGCAGCAGGTGGAGCTTTGTGAGGGTTTTCACGCGCTGGAGCTCAGTGGAGTTTGTGAGCATTTTTCGCTTAAGGTAGTAAGAAGCAGGGAATCCGAGAGGGACTTGTCAGAAATCAAGAGGGAAGTGTTCAAAGGTGGTGATGATCTTTATACTGTTCTTGGGAGTTGCGCCTGGGATCCTGAGGGCCTTTGGTTTCCTTTGACTCTCCAGGAGCAGAAGAAAAAGAGGATGTGATTGGTGGTAAGAAACCATTTCGACCAGAGGCCTCGGGTTCCAGCCGTGACTCCCTGATGTCTCAGTCCCACACCCCGCACAACCTTCACCCGCAGAAGCCTCACTTGCCTGCCTCTCATGGCCCACAGATGCACGGACACCCGAGAGACAACTACAGTCACCCCAACAAGAGACACTTTAGTAATGCAGGTGAGTCTCTAGGGAAGGTTTACGAAGAGGTGACAAAGAACTGTTATCTTTTCCAAAGACAGTAGCCTGACCTTTGCGCTTCATTCTTTTCTGTCACTTTACTGTCTTCCTTTTCTTCTCAGTGAAATAATACATGAAATAAAGATCCGAAAGACTTAATTCAACTTTAGGAAGAACATAACTCACACAAGTAAACAGACAAACGAGAGACTGAGGGGAACCGTTTACATTGTATATGAGAGTTAAATGGTAAAACTGCTAATATTGAAAAACCCCTTATAAATCGATAACAGCTGGATGACCAAATACAAAAATGGGCAAAGGTTAGGAATGGAGAATTCATTTGGAAGAGGAGATTCAAATGGCCCATAGGACAAGATGAACAATATCACTACTAAGGAAATGTACATTAAAGTAACAGTAAGTTAACCCATTCAGATCAGCAAAAATTACGGGGTGAAATTCACACAAATTCCTGAGTGTGACTTGCTACTGCAGAAAACAGTTTGGAGTATCTCAGTATGGAGGCCCATTTTCTGGGAGCCTGTTCTGTAGACATGCTAACACACGTGTGTGTGAGGAGGGTGCTGTTGTAGCCTTAAAATGGCAAAAAGCTGGAGATAAATGGACTTCCCACTAGTAGAAAGAAGGTTAGATGAATAATAGGGCATTATACTCTGTATTATTAGCAGCTGTTAAAAAAAAATGAGTTGTTTTATAGATAAAAGTCAAAATTGGAAGGAAAAAAAGCAGCAGCAAGAACCAGAATCCCTGTGGCATGTGTGTTTACCTTTACTAGCGTGAAAGTCACGTAACGTGAGAAGTGTAACCATTTTAAATGAACAGTTTTAGAACATTCACAGTGTTGCGGTGTGGCCACCGCCTCTGTCAAGTGCCAGACCGTTTTGATCCTCCCAGAGAGAAAACACGCTTCATTTTGCCCTCTGCCCAGCTCACGACGACCGCAGTCTCTGTGGACTTACTCTGGATTCTTTGTGTTAATAGCATCACACAGACTCGTATAGTATGTGTTGGACCTTCCACTGGGCGTCTGGTTTTCAAGGTCTGTCCCTGTAGCATGCATTGGTACTTGATTCCTTTTTGTGACTGAATAATACACCATTGTGTGGTTAGACTGCAATTTGTCCTTTCATTAGTTGATGGGCATTTGGGTTTCTGCCTTTTGGCTGTTGTGAATTATACTGCTGTGCACATTTGTATGCAATTATTTATTTGAGTGCCTGTTTTCAGTTATTTTAGGTGTATAGCTAGGAATGTGGAATTGCTTGGTTATGTGAGAAGGCGATGGCACCCCACTCCAGTAGTCTTGCCTGGAAAATCCCATGGGCGGAGGAGCCTGATAGGTTGCAGTCCATGGGGTCGCTAAGAGTCGGACAAGACTGAGTGACTTCACTTTCACTTTTCACTTTCATGCATTGGAGAAGGAAATGGCGACCCACTCCAGTGTTCTTGCCTGGAGAATCCCAGGGACAGTGGGCTGTCTATGGGGTCAAACAGAGTCAGACACGACTGAAGTGACTTAGCAGTAGCAGCAGTGATAATTCTGTGTTTAACGTTTTGAGGAACCGCCAAGCTGTTTCCCATCATAAATATTTGAATAAAGTATTTGCATAAGCATAGAGAAAGATGTGAAAGCAAACACAATAGCAGTTACCTTAGAGCTGGTGGCCCAGACAGTAAAGAATCGGCCTGCAATGCAGGAGACCTGGGTCTGATCCCTGGGTCAGAATGATCCCCTGGAGAGGGAAATGGCACCCCACTCCAGTATTCTTGCCTGGCGAATCCCGTGGACTGAGGAGCCTGGCGGGCTAGAGTCCATGGGTTCCAAAAAGAGTTAACAGCTGCCGAATTCAGTTCAGTTCAGTTCAGTCGCTCAGTCGTGTCCGACTCTTTGCGACCCCATGAATCGCAGCATGCCAGGCCTCCCTGTCCATCACCAACTCCCGGAGTTCACTCAGACTCACGTCCATTGAGTCCGTGATGCCATCCAGCCATCTCATCCTCAGTCGTTCCCTTCTCCTCCTGCCCCCAGTTCCTCCCAGCATCAGGGTCTTTTCGAATTGGGCTGCAGAATTACACCCTGCCAAAAACAATTAGAAAATGCCAGATAAACAGAAAATAATCTGCTTGAAGACATCAAAGAGCAGCCCAAGCAATAAAGACTAGAAGGGATAAAATTCCGAAGAGCAAAAAGCCAAAGAGGGGGAAAAAAAAGCAAAAGCCAAAGAGGTAGCGAGAGTCAACTTCTGCGGAAGTCACTGCAGTTCACTGGGGAGATCTGTGATTCTGAGCCTGAGCAAGAAGCTGACTATCTGGGCTTTTCCCAGCAGAGAACCACTGCTGGAGAAACAGAGCCACCAGCAGAGCCCCTGGTGGTCTTTCTAGGCTAAAGGGACACTGGAGACTTGAGGGGCTCCAAACACACAGCCAATTTTCCCTTACAACACTTGCCGAACCACAGAGAGTGGGAGGCTAAAAAGCTAAGCTGGAGGCCTTCTGATAAGTGGAGCAGCTGAGGGCGGCCCAGTGCCAGATAAACCAAGACCCGAGTGTAACAGCAGCCAGCGGGGAGGGGCAGCGAGTGCAGCAGGCCCCCTGCTGAGCACCCGGGAGAGCCAAGCCCCAGAACGGGGGACCAGAGGAGGACCAGATCACTCAATGGTGGCAGGGATCGCCTCCCACTCTGCGTGACGGGGGAGGAAAGAGTAATCCTCTCTGGGGCAAAGTGACATATCTGTTAATCCTAAAAACCTTAGTTCAATTAATTAATCTCCATTTTATTGGTGAGGTAAGGAATGACTATACAATAACATGGTTGGAAAATACTTCCTTGTTCTTAGATGAGTCTTATCAGTTTTACTGGGTTTCTTTTCCTCTTGGGATTAGACTGTGAGGTCACTGATTTTATATTCTGATCCTTAGAAAGAACTCTTCTTATTAAACTAACTCAGTCTTTAAAACTTTTGATTTCTCACTCCTCTCCTTAATAGTACTTACCAACCAGTGACCCTATCCCATGGAGGGTTCAAGAAGGAAGAAAAGCACTGTTTACTTTCTATGGAAATAAATGACTTGGCTTGGGTTTTAAGCATCTCTACTATACCACATACCTTGACACCCTTTTGAAATCATCTATTTCAAAATAGAAGGTTTCATCTTCTATTTGAAGATGGCTTCAAACGATCCTTTCTTGTTGTGAAGGTGTGTCTTTTTGTTGTTTGTTGCTTCTTTGGTTGAATAATCAAGTTTTTTACTTCTTGGACCCCTGGCCTGCTCCACCCTTGGTCAGCAATGAATTTAAGCCACTGGTTGACTGTTATTTTGATGGCCTAAATTTCTAAGCCAAACAGGTTCCTTGATGGAATTATTCTTTGGCTTTGTAGAAAAACATGAGTAGAGAGAGGTTTAGTTGGTGGCACGTCTTTGATCTTAACAAATTGTAGCAGGAAGATGGGTGTTCCGTGAGGCCACAGAGTTCCTGCTGGTTAAGCCTCTGTTAGTTTCCTGAGATTGTTGTAATGCTGTACTGCAAACTAGATGGTTTAAAAGAACAGAAATGTGTTCTGTCAGTTTTGGAGGTGTAACTCTGAGATCGTGGTGTCAGCAGGGTGGGTACCTTGTGTGCAGCCTGAGAGAGCGCCTGCGCGACACACTCTGGCATGCCGTGAGGGAGAGCCTGCGCGACACTCTCTCCCGGCCTGCTCTGCGGGCCAACATGCCGTGAGGGAGAGCCTGCGCGACACTCTCTCCCGACCTGCGGTGCCGGCTGGCGGGCCGTGAACAAGAGCCTGCGCGACACGTTCTCCTGGCCTGCGGTTGCGGGCCAGCAGGCTGTGAGGGAGAGCCTGCGCGACATACTCTCCCGCCTGCGGTGCGGGCCGGCATGCCGTGAGGGAGAGCCTGCGCGACACTCTCTCCCGGCCTGCGGTGCGGGCTGGCATGCCGTGAGGGAGAGCCTGCGCCTGCGCGACACGCTCTCCTGGCCTGCGGTGCGGGCTGGCGGGCCGTGAACAAGAGCCTGCGCGACATACTCTCCCGGCCTGCGGTGCGGGCCGGCGGGCCACGGTGCTTTGGCTTTGGCTGCCTTGCAACAGTCTCTTTTCCTATCTCCGTGGCCTTCCTCTACATGTTTCTTTGTCACAAACTGGATTTAGGGCCCGATGTAAATCCAAGATGATTTCAAGTCAGGATCCTTCATTATAACGCAGAGACCTGTTTTCAACTAAAGTCACACTGAGAGGCTCCAAGCGGCTCTATGTTTGGGGGACCACGTTTCAACCCAGTTGAGCCTCCTTTCCTGGACTTGTGTGTTCTCACTGCCTTTTATGATTCATAAGTGTGATTCTTCACCCCAGGAAAAAAGAGAGGCGTACAGAATGTAAAATAAACTGCAGTTTGGCTCCCATCCTTGAGAGTTACAAAATCCAGAGTAGAGGAATCGCTTTTTACAGGAAGAATGCAAGGAAGTGGTGTGGGCTGAGGAAGAAGAGTAGCCCTGGTAGGTATGGTCTAGCAAGGTGTCTGGGGGCCAGACATAGCCGACGGTATCAGCAGGTAAATAAACCTTAGAGGTATAAACAGAGGTATTACCTGTGGCTGTGAAACTCAGCAGTCTCTTTTCCCAAAGAATTGCTTGGTGTTGGGTTTTTGTTGTTGTTGGGTTTTGTTGGCTTTAGTGAGATCTCATTTTAAGCGTCTGCCCTGGATTGGAAGGTAAGCAGATAAAAAATGAAAAGCAGTAAAAGAAAAAAGAAAGGAAAAGAAAAAGTAGTAGTTTTTAAGATTGCAGAAGGAGAAAGGTGGTAAATTTTCTTTTGCCTTAAACATTTTGGCAAAGAATGTTAGGACTCATTACTTGTTTGATAACCAGCAGCACAGAGGCCAAGGGGAGAAAATGAAATGTCTGTCTGCCGCATGTGTCAGCCCTTTCCAGTTTAAACTTAGTGAAATGCAGCCGTTTCTAGCAGTCACGAGATTATTATTTTCTTGCAGATCGAGGCGACTGGCAGAGGGAGAGAAAGTTCAACTATGGTGGTGGCAATAGCAATCCGCCCTGGGGGAGTGACAGGCACCATCAGTATGAGCAGCACTGGTACAAGGAGCACCATTACGGGGACCGGCGGCACATGGACGCCCACCGCTCAGGGAGCTACCGCCCCAACAGCCTGTCGAGAAAGAGACCTTACGACCAGTACAGCAGCGACCGAGACCACCGGGGGCACAGGGACTACTATGACCGGTGTGTGGGGCCCTCAGGCTCCAGGCCCTGGCCTCTGCCTGGCGCTTTAGGTCTAGAAGGGGAGGGGCAAGCCACGCACACTTAATGTTCTTCCCCATCAGGTGCTCGTCCTTACTGTGCGCGGGGCATGGCCCCAAGCCTGGCACACTGTTCTGCCGTCCCGGCGTCTTCAGAGTGCTGGGGAGAGATAACCATGCAGCCGATGCTGAGTGCCGCAGGATGGATGCATGAAAGAAGGGGTTTTTGAGTTTTTCCTGAGGGCTGAGGAAGCGGGGAGGTTTGATTTGTGCTGTAAAGAATCAGTTAAGCAGAGAGAGAGAATAGGCGTCACAGGACCAGGGCAAGGATGGGCCCCTAGGATGGGGTGTCCACCCCGAAGATGACAGATTGGGTGGTAGAGGGGCCTCGAATGCCACGTTACAGGTTTTAAGTGTCATTCTTGGGGCCAGGGAGCCACCTGTGGTTTCATCATCACACTCCTGTAGGGAGATTGCCTACATTCTATGGGTAGCCATAAAATGCTAGAATCAGCCATCAGAATGGTGAAGCTCTGTACTAGGCTCTTGGCTACACCTGTGAGACCCAGCCTGCGGTATGCTAGGAGCTGCAGAGCCTTTCCGAGTCATCCCTTCTCTGCAGCCATGATATCATGCTGTGATGGGCCAGCTTCGTGAGAGGAGTTGTGCGAGTTAGGAAGGGCTAAAGAGGTTTTATCTCTCTTTAATTTCAGGACTTAGCTACATTTTAACTTCCTAGGAGCTTCAGTTTCCCCTAGGCTGAAGATAGTCTCTGGCTGCACCTTGAATTTAACATAGGAAACTTTCATATGAACATCTCCACGTCCCGCCTTCTTTCTGGAAGAGCTGGTGACCCCAGGCTGCTTTTAGGATCGCAGCTGCGGTGGAGCAGCAGCTGCCTCTGTTCGGCGGTCTGTGCCCCCCACCCGCCACGCTTAGGTGGTCTGTGCCCTTCGCCCCCTGCGCTTCGGTCTCCTCTTGTCTGGCTCCAGTGGGCATTTGCCCTGTGTTGTCTTCTGTGGCTCTGTATTTCCATATTGCATCATTTTTCTTCTGCCTGAAGGACTTTTGTTTTAGTGTGGGTCTGCTGGTGATAAATTCTTTTCACGTTTGTATGTCTGAAAAAGTTTTTATTTTGTCTTCACTTAGCAGGAATACTTTCTGCTGGGTAGAAATTTATAGATTGACAGGTATAAATTTATAGATTGACACTTTATTTTACTACCTTAATGGTGTTTGTCTGCTTTCTACTTGTATCGTTTCTGATGAAAATCTGCCATCTTTATTCCTCTTTGCATAATGCGTCTTTTTCTTCACCGCTGATTTTTAGCAATTTGATTATAATGTGCCATGGTGTATTTTTCCTGCTGTTGCTTATGCTTGGGAATTCTAGTTTGGAAATTTTTTTACAACTACTTCTTGGACTGCTTTATTCTGTTCCTCACTCTCTTGTGAAGATTCCAGTTACATGTTTGTCTCACAGTTCACTGGTGCTGTGTTGTTTTTAATTTTGTTTTCTCTGTTTCATTTGGATAGTTTCTGTTCCTTTGTCTTTTTTTAATCATGTGTGTCTGTGATGTTTCGAAATCTGGTATACAGTTTAAAAATGGTTTTCTATCCTTGTCTGCTAATTTTATCATTTGGGTCCGTTTCAATTGATTGATTTATTGCCTCATCTAGGTCTTATTTTCCTGATTCTGTTCTTTTTCATATTCTTTTCCATTTTGGTTTATTATAGAATATTGCATATGGTTCCTTGAGCTATCCTGTAGGGCCTTGTTGCTTCTCTCTTGTGCATATAGCAGTTTGCGTCTACTAATCCCACACTCCCGATTCATCCCTCCCCAAAGCCCTTTCCCCTTTGGAAACTGGAAGTGTTTCTATATCTGAGCCTCTGTTCTGTAAATAAGTTTCTTTGAATCATTTTTTAAAATTCCACATGTAAACAAAGTGGTACCGTATGATGTCTTTCTCTTTCTGACTTGCCTTCACTTAGTGTATTATCTGGGTTCATCCATGTTGCAGCCAATGACATCACTTACTTTTTATAGTTGAAGGTAACTATTATGTATGTGCACCACATCTTTTTTATCCCTTTATCTGTCTATGAACACTCATTTCCATGTCTTAACTCTTAAAAATAGTGCTGCTGTAAACACAGGGATGTGTGTATCTTTTCAGATTAGAGTTTTGTTCAGATATACGCCCAGGAGTAGGATTGCTGGATCATATGGCAACTCTATTTCCATCTTTTTAAGGAACCTCCATACTTTTTTCCATAGTGGCTGTATCTATCTATATTCCCACTAATAACGTAAAAAAGGGTACCCTTTCTCCACACCCTCTCCGACAGTTTGTTGTTTGTAGACTTTCTAATGGCAGCCATTCTGACCAGTGTAAGGTGATAACATTGTAGATCTGATTTGTGTTTCTCTAAGAGGAAAGTGAAAAAGTTGGCTTAAAGCTCAACAGTCAGAAAACGAAGATCATGACATCCGGTCCCATCACTTCATGGGAAATAGATGGAGAAACAGTGGAAACAGTGTCAGACTTTATTTTTTTGGGCTCCAAAATCACTGCAGATGGTGATTATAGCCATGAAATTAAAAGATGCTTACTCCTTGGAAGGAAAGGTATGACCAACCTAGATAACATATTGAAAAGCAGAGACATTACTTTGCCAACAAAGGTCCGTCTGTCAGGGTTATGGTTTTTCCAGTGGTCATGTATGGATGCGAGAGTTGGACTGTGAAGAAAGCTGAGCTCCGAAGAATTGATGCTTTTGAACTGTGGTGTTGGAGAAGACTCTTGAGAGTCCCTTGGACTGCAAGGAGATCCAACCAGTCCATCCTAAAGGAGATCAGTCCTGGGTGTTCTTTGGAAGGAATGATGCTGAAGCTGAAGCTCCAGTACTTTGGCCACCTCATGCGAAGAGTGGACTCATTGGAAAAGACCCTGATGCTGGGAGGGATTAGGGGCAGGAGGAAAAGGGGACAACAGAGTATGAGATAGCTGGATGGTATCACCAACTCGATGGATGTGAGTCTGAGTGAACTCCGGGAGTTGGTGATGGACAGGGAGGCCTTGAGTGCTGCAATTCATGGGGTCACAAAGAGTCGGACACGACTGAGCGACTGAACTGAACTGAATAATTAGCAGCGTTAAGTATCTTTTCATCCGTGTGTCTTCTTTGAAGAAATATCTATTTAGGTCTACCCATTTTTTAAGGGTTTTTTTTTTTTTTTTTTAATATGGACCATTGTTTTAAAGTCTTTATTGAGTTTGTTGTGTCCTGGTTTTTTGGCCATGCAACACATGGGATCTTCGCTCCTCGACCAAGGATTGAATCTGCACTGCCTGCATCGGAGCATGAAGTCTTAATTATTGGACCCCCAAGGAAGTCCCTCTGCCCATCTTTCAACAGAGTTTTGTTTGTTACTGAGTTGTGTGAGCCGGTGGTGTATTCTGGAGATTAAATCCTTGTTGGTGGCATTGTCTGCTGATATTTTTTCCCATCCCATAGGTTGATTTTTGTTTTGTTTATGGTTTTCTTTGCTATCCAAGAGCTTTTAAGTTTGATGCGGTCCCATTTGCTTATTCTTGCTTTTATTTCTCTATGCCTCTTAATTTTTGATTAGATACCTAGTTAAGTGCTGGATATTTTTGTCTTCCTATAAATGTTCTGGAGTTTTGTCCAGAAGCAGTTTAGTTACTTGGGACAGTTTGATTCTTTAAGATCTTGCTGGTGGGATTTATGAGGCAGAACTGGAGCAGTGCTGGGGGGAGGACGCATGGTCTCCCCAACTGAGGTGCGGCTCCTCATGGCATTCAACCAGTGCCCCTTAGAGCGGAGGGTCCCAGTCTGGTTGGTGAGAAGAGAGCAGGCACTGCTCCAGCCCTGCGTGAGCACAGGGCGCAAGCCTCTCTGTCCTCCTCTGTCTTTCCCCCTGGCCCCTGGGTAGTTTTGTCGCACATTCAGCCTGAGCCTTATCTAACTAGATACCCGAGGGAGCACCTTTGCTGATCTTTGAGCTCCTTTCTCTGCAGAACTTTCTTCTCTTGCACTCTACACTTGAACTCCAGCTGTGGTGATGTCCCACCCCATCTCAGGAAGCCTGGGCTTCTGCTGAGCTGGGTGCTTGTAAGACTCACCTCATTTGTTTCTCATCCCGTAGGGAGCGCTGCTCTTTCTTTCCCGACATCTGGTGTCTTGATAACCGTTGTCCACACATTTTGTCCCTTTGTGACTGTTTCAGCAGTAGGTATAGTCCCTGTTACTCCATCTTGACTGGAACCTGGGCAATCTGTCTGTCTTTCCTTCCCTCCCATCCTCTCCCCTCCTCCTGTTTTCATCCAGGTGAAACTCACCTAACAGAAATCAGTCCTTTTAAAGTGAACAGTTCAGGGGCATTTATTTAGCACAGTCGCAGTGCTGTGCAACCACCACCTCTGCCAAGTTCCCAGACACGCTCATCACCTTAGAGATGTTCTGGCCGCTGAGCAGCCACTCTCCGTCTTCTCTCTGCCTGGCTCCTGGCAGCCACCAGCCTTCTGCATTCTGTTTCTGTGCACTTGCTTAGTCTGGATAGTCTGCATAAATGGAATAATGCAATATTTGGCCTTTTATGGTTGGCGTTTTCAGATGTTTAACAGGATGCTTTAGAGATTCATTCACATTGTACCATGTATCAGTACTTCAATTCTTTTCATGGGTGAATGATATTCCACTGTATATATTAGGTGATACAAAAGTAATTGTGGTTTCAGACTGTGAATTTTAAATCACTGTAACTAGGCTTAAACATATCTTTCTTAAAACAGAAACCATTACAATCAACACATGTTTTCCAATGAGATATAAGTTTGTTCATTCCTGTAGCATAAAAATCCATGCTTTGGGGTTCAATGAACTCTTGGAAAGCATTTTCTGCCTCCTGCTAGTTGTGGAAGCATTTTGCCTACAAAAAGCTGTTGAGATGCCTGGAGGAAGTGGTAGTCGGTTGGCGAGAGGTCAGGTGAGTATGGCAGATGAGGCAGCATTCCATGGCCCACTGTCAGCTTTTGAAGCATTGGCTGTGCGGCCTGTGGCCAGGTGTGGTATGCAGAAGAGGTGTGCTCATTTTTCTGTTGACAATACCAGCTGCACGTGTAGCAGTTTTTGGTGCATCTCATTGACTTGCTGAGCTTACTTCTCAGCTGTCATGGTTTCGCTGGGATTCAGAAAGCTCTAGTGGGTCAGACGGGCAGCAGACCCCCAAGCAGTGGCCATGGCCTCTTTTGGGTGCAAGTTTGGCTTTGAGAAGCGCTTTGGAGCTGCTTCTCAGTCCAGCCCCTGGGCTGGTTGTCTTGTAAAATCCACTTTTCATCACACGTCACAATCCAAGAAATGGATCGATGTCTTGTAGAAAAACGACAATTGCTTTGATTTGTGGTCAGCTCCTGAGGCACCTGCTTACTGAGCTTTCTCACCTTTCCAATTTGGTTCAAGTGCCGAGTGACCACAGAAGGGCCGGCGCTGAGTTCTGTGGCATCTTCCTGTTTAGTTAGTTACGAGAGGATCGTCTTCAGTTTTGCCTTCAGCTGGCCGCCATCAGCTCCCAGTGGCCGGCCACTGCATTCGCATCTTGAGGCTCTCAGCGCCTTTGCTAAGCGTTGTGAGCCGCCACTGCGCTGTGCATTCGTCAGCAGCTTCTGGGCCAGATGCATTGCTGATGCGAATTGTCTCCACTGCTTTACGACCCATTTTGAACTCATTAAGAAAATACTCGAATTTGCTTTTTAATCTAACATCATTTCTGTAGTCTAAAATAAACAGAAACAGCAAGTAATATGTCATTAGCCAAAAAAAAGGTCAAGTGAGAAATACACATTAAAATGATGTATAACATAAACACATTTATTTAAGAATGTATTTCGACATCAAATGGCAAAGTTCAACAATGCAAAACCAGAGTTACTTTTGCACCAACCTAATACATTCTCCATTTTGTTTATCCATTCATTCATTAATAGACATTTGAGTTTTTCTGCCTTTTGGTTATTGTGAATAGTGCTACTGTGAGCGTGGTATGTAGGTGTTTGTTTGAATACCTGTTTTCAGTGCTTTGGGATTATTTACCTAGGATTGGAGTTGTTAGTCATATGGTAGTTCTATGTTTAACTTTTAAGGAACCACCAAACTGTTTTCCACTAGAGCCTGGACTATTTTACAGTCGCAACCAACCGTGTATGGGAATTGCAATTCCCCCATTTCCACCAGTGTTTATTTCCAGCGTTTGAATGTAGCCATCCTGACGGTAGTTTTGACTTGCATTTACCTAGTGATTGATGCTCATTAAAGATGTCGAGCGTCTTCTCATGTGCTTTGGAGTAATTTGTGCATTTCCTTTGGAGAAATGTCTGTTCAAGTCCTTCGCCCATTCTTGAGTTGGGGATTGTTGTTGACTTTTACAGCTTCTCTGTTAACAGTATAACAAGCAGTTTGCCATAGTCCCGACTAAAAATCTTAATATTCTTCACATTGAGTCTGTTTGAAAGTAATTACTGCACTTACTGTTGAATATCTAGGTTGCTTGAGTTTTTGCTGTTACTAATAACTTAGGAAGTAATTTCCGTGGCTCTTTTTCTCCTGGGCCGGTTGAGGAGCATGAAAGTGTTTGTAGATCTTGCCAGTTTTCCTGAAGGGAATGTGAGTTTACACAGCCATCAGTGAGTCAAGTTTGCACTCGTTTCATTGCAGACTTGATGAGGCTCATGTCATTTCACGGGCTGTGTTTTGCCAATAATATAAAATAGCCCTTTGTTACTACTTTAGTTTGGTTTTGGTTTTGGTTGAGTTCTAGTAATATATTTGCTCTGAGTCCCTGGAAGTGCCCTCCAGCATGAGGAAGAGCCAGTGGATGCCGGAGGAGGCGTGGGAATCCAGCCTTGATCTTCAGCTGATTCTCGTGTCTCTATTTCAGGCACCATCATGACTCCAAGCGGAGGCGATCCGATGAATTTAGGCCTCAAAACTACCACCAGCAGGATTTCCGACGAATGTCTGATCACCGCCCCCCTATGGGCTACCACGGCCAGGGGCCCTCGGACCATCACCGCTCTTTCCACACAGACAAACTGGGGGAGTATAAACAGCCCCTCCCCCCGCTGCACCCCGCAGTCTCAGATCCTCGCTCGCCCCCTTCTCAGAAATCTCCTCATGATCCCAAGTCACCCCTGGATCATCGGTCTCCTTTGGAGAGATCACTAGAACAGAAAAACAACCCAGATTATAACTGGAATGTTAGGAAAACATAAAGGACCGCTTGGAAAGCAGGGGAGCGCGAGCGTCATGAAGCACCTGGACGTCTTTGGTCTGATCCACAGGAGCCGGTTACCCAGACCCGAGAGGGCGTTTCTGGACGCGGGGCTGCCGTCAGCCTGCTGCTGAGGGGCACTCAGAATGCGGGGGCCTTTGGCTCAGTCCAGCTTTGATCTGGGTCACCCCCTCCTGCACTTGGGCACCCATCGCATTCCGGCCTGGTCCTGGCCTCCCACTTGGATGGGTGCCAGGAGGAAGCGGTGATGGTTTTGTCTACCAGCTTCACGGGCTGTTTCCCAGTGAAGGCAGGAGAGGTCTTAGAGTCGTGAATGTTTTGTTGCCCTGGACCTCAGTGCGGGGTCGGGGAAGGCACGAGTGCATGAAGGCTGCTGGGACCCACTGGACGCACGGGGTCTGGTGCACTCTGATGAGATGGATGCTGCTGATGGGGTGAGTGGACATGTGGGTGGGGTCTGGCACCACAGGACCTGCAGGGGAACAGGTACC
>SJXQ01007109.1:124932-135101 GCA_006408695.1 Aepyceros melampus | reverse complement strand
GGTAGGGGGGCGGGGGTGTGGGTCTAGGAGGGAAGGTTGGGGGGACCTAGAAGTTAACAACCCTCACCCTGGAGCCAACCCGACAGTGGGAGCTGCGAGCCCTGCAGGGGGGCCTCTACAAAGCCTGCTCTGCTCGGGACAAGATTAAACACAGGAGGAAGGCCCAGTGGGGACTGGAGCCAGGTAAACACGGAGACAGAGCGCGGCTCCTTCAAGGCTCCCAGTCTGGTGGGGGAGACAGAGTTGGGACGAAATCATGAGAGCGAGGTGCGCCCCTGAACCGGGCTCTGCCCTGGGCTCTGTGACCCCGCCCTCCTTCAGCCGATTTCCTAGCTGGGGGTTGGGGCGGGGGCACGCCCTGGACAAGTATGCAGTAGGAGGACGAGATGTCACATACGTGCCAGGGAGAGAGGGACGGGGGCCCGAGACGGTGTGAGGGTTGACCCAGGGAAGCATGGGCCTGGGAGGTGGGCACACTTGGCTTTGAACCAGCCGGCGTTCTTATGTCAGTTTGCCACCCCTCCAATCCTCAAACACAAACTATGTGAGAGCCTCCGGCCAGGCTGTGCTGACCCGCATGAGGTCCCTGCGGGGTCCCTTGGCATCTGTCCATATTATCAAAGGGGCATGTTGGTACGTCCTGAGGCTCCAGGGTCCCTTGGATGCAAGGAGATCCAACCAGTCCATCCTAAAGGAAGTCAGTCCTGAATATTCACTGGAAGGACTGATGCTGAAGCTGAAGCTCCAATACTTTGGCCACCTGATGAAAAGAGCTGACTCATTAGAAAAGACCTTGATGCTGGGAGGGATTGAGGGCAGGTGGAGAAGGGGACGACAGAGGATGAGATGGTTGGATGGCATCACCGACTCGGTGGACATGAGTTTGAGTAAGCTCTGGGGGGTGGTGATGGACAGGGAGGCCTCGCGTGCTGCAGGCCAGGGGGTTGCAAAGAGTCGGACACGACTGAGCGCCGAACTGAGCTGAGGCTGCGGAGATCGCTCTTGGCCGCGCCATCTGGGTGGGGTCCGCCTTGGCTTTGGGGATCAGCACCGGGTCTCTGCGGGAGGGTCCTAGTGACGCGGTTCTAGAACCGTCCTGCAGAGGGCAGCAGATTCCCACTAGAAACGGCCGGCCGCGCCGCCCTGGGAATGAGCTCCCCGGGATGGGGCGGGGGTCGGTCCCCGGGGCTGTGAGCCCGCACCCGAGCCGGAGACCTGGAGGCGCCCTGTCCCTGCGGGCGTGTGGCGGGGTGGGGAGAGAAGGAAGGTGCGGGCTGCAGGGAGGCGCGGCCTCGCCGGCCCCCACCAGCCGTGACCCGCCACGGCCCATCCTCGGGCGGGCCTCAGCCAGCCGCGCAGGCTCTCTGCCCCTGGGGTGGTCCGGCGGCCCCGCTCGATGGCCACCTCCCGCCACCCTGCGGGGACGCACGGGCTCCGCCAGCGCCGGCCTCTCCTTCCTCTAAGCCCCACTCGGAGGAGGGCGGCGCCGCCCTGAGCCCCGAGGCCCAGGCATCCCTCTGCGACTCCCTGTGACCCTCGCCTTAGCTCTAAGCTCGCTGGATGGAATCCGAGGCCCTGCACGACCTGACCAGCTCATCTACCTCTCCCGAGTCGCCCCCCCCCCCCACCCAGCTGCAGCCAGTCCAAACCTTCCAGCCAAAGGCAAACCTTTGCCCCTGCAGCCTCAGATATCAGCAGATTGGCTCCCAGCCACTGTTTTCCCCTTCCTCCCTTGTGGCTCAGCTGGTAAAGAATCCGCCTGCAATGCGGGAGACCCGGGTGCGATTCCTGACTTGGGAAGATCCCCTGGAGAAGAGAACAGCTACCCACTCCAGTATTCTGGCCTGGAGAATCCCATGGACGGTATGGTCCAGGGGGTTGCAAAGAGTCGGACACGACTGAGTGGCTTTCACCTCACTCACCTCCTGGTGCCTGAGGAATCTGATTTCTCCCCAAGATGCAGTTGGAGCTTGGTTTCCTCCACCGCCTTCTCGACCTGCTGTCCCATTTCTGTCTCTCCCTTCCCTGTGCCCACAGATGCTGGCAGAGCCCCCGGGGTAATCCATTGCCCCCACGTTGTCACTGCTGACACCCCTGCTGAGAAGTGGGGCTCCCAGCGAGACCCAGGTCTCCTTCGCTTCCAGTCCTGAGCCCCGATTCCTCGAGGGCCCTGGGAGTGTGAGGCTTGGAGATCTTTCTTGTGCAGTGCCCAGAGAGGGAATCCGGGGAGAGGAGGCCTGGGGTGCCCCCTTTCCTGGAGGATGAGCAGGCTGGGAGTCAGACCAGAGTTCAGGTCCCAGTCGGCAGGCCGCCTGGACCGGGGGACATTTAAGGCAGACAGAAGCCAGTTCTGGGCGGTGGAACAACTTCCCCAAGGCTGCCTCGCCTGCGTGCCATTAGCTCTTCATTTGCTGGATTTTTAAGAAGGTCCAGGGAAATAACTGGAAGAGTGATGAGGAGAGGCCTGGGGGAAAGATTGGTAAGCTGCCTTAGTTGCTCAGTCATGTCCAACTCTTTGCAACCCCTTAGACTGTAGCCCGCCAGGCTCCTCTGTCCATGGAATTCTCCAGACAGTGATACTGGAGTGGATTGCCATGCCCTCCTCCAGGGGATCTTCCAGACCCAGGTATTGAACCTGGGTCTCTCCCACTGCTGGCAGATTCTTTACCGTCTTAGCCACCAAGGGGGGAAGTATTAAGTACTGGCAATTTGCTAAGCATCCTCCCATCATAGCTCCTGGACTGGTTATGCTGGGCAGGCACATGGGTTCACGGTCCCCTGGCTGCCTTAGCCCAGGAGGGAGGCACCCAGGTCCTGGCCCCAGGCTCCCTGTGCCAGGCAGGAGGGTGAAGAGGCAGCGAGGTCTAGGGTAGTGGCCACAGCAGGGAGGGGAGCTCCGTGGGCTCACACAGGAGGGCCTGCAGAGCGGGGAGGAGACCCAGGGTCCTCAAAGCAGCCAGGCTGAGAGTTTGGGTGCTGGTGAGACCACCTAACTTCAGATCAGGCTGCTCCCTGTTGCCATGACCTGGGCCCAGTGTTAACCTCTGCAGGGTGGGGACCAGGGTTACCCGTTTGATGGGGAGCAATGCCTGGCTGGGCCAAGCATCTGGCAGGGTGAGCCATCTCCAAGGCGGCTGGCTCCTCAGGGCAGCCTGGGCCTGGTGACCTGTCGTGAGGTCCAGCCCACTCTCTGCCCTCCGTGCCCCGGGGGAGGCTGGAGATGAAGGCTCCGTGGGCCTCCCTGTCTCCTTTGGGGACCACCTCTTCCCACGTCACTCTGGGCCCCTGTGGCCCCGGCCCCCCACTCAGGGTCTCCCTGCCTCTCCCTCTGAACCCTGTCCTGGATCACTCCATCCTCTGCACGGAGCCAACGCCCCTTCACTCTCTGAGTTCTGCTGGGACAGTGGATGCAGATGGGAATCAGATTAGCCAACACTTGTCCTGCTGGGTCCTAGATCAGTGCTTCCCGAAGTTGGGGCCTGCAGATACAGGGAGGGTAGTCCTTTGAGCTCTCTGCATGCCAAGTCACTTCAGTTGCATCAGACTCTTTGCAACCCTATGGACTGTAACCTGCCAGGCTCCTCTGTCCATGGGATTCTCCAGGCAAGAAAACCGGAGTGGGATGCCATGCTCGCCTCCAGGGGATCTTCCCAACCCAGGGATCAAACCCGCGGCTCCTGCATTGCCGGCAGATCCTTTACCGCTGAGCCACCAGCGAAGACTGTGCGATCTCTAGAATAATTTAAATTCTTTCATGTTTCCATTTCAATGAACATCTTTTCAGTCATTAAGAAGGGCAGGAGGGAGAAAAGAACCTGGGACTTGAGGGGTGTATTGGAGCTGAGAGATCCACACTGGCTCTCCGGGTGGTCGAGGGGACTCATGCCCACGACAGGCTTCCTAGAGTCTGCGGAGTCAAAGGCGGGGGTGG
The DNA here is from genome assembly GCA_006408695.1 of Aepyceros melampus. NCBI lineage: Eukaryota > Metazoa > Chordata > Mammalia > Artiodactyla > Bovidae > Aepyceros > Aepyceros melampus. Next base: position 131,170 of record SJXQ01007109.1, on the reverse strand, counting down.
GGGTGGGGAGGCAGATGATGGGCAGCCGAGCTGGCAAGACCTAGGCCCAGGCGGCCCTCCTCCGGCCTCCATCACACGGGGAGGGTCCACTTAGCCTTTGCGAAGCTCACCTATTGCTTAAATTAATGCTATCCCTTTGTGTTTTATTGGTCTCGTAGTTTTGTTTGGGCTTAATTAATAAATGTGTCTTGATTTTATAGTTGAGAGAAGCTATAATTATAAAGATTCTATCCCTACCTCATAAATTATCAAATGAACTCCAGCCCTGGAGGGACTGGGGAAATATTAGCCCCTAGAAAGCATCTGGATGTCATGTGTGTCTGGGAGCCCGGAGCTGGTCGTGGCCTTGACTTGTGAGTGAAAGAAGCTACCTGAGTGACAGGTGGGTGGGCAGACACCCCCACCTACAGAAGGTGGTTGCCGGGTGCTGGACTTTGGGCCTGTTGCTTTATTGTGTTTTCTCCTTGAGTCCTCATAAAATTGCTATGAGGTCGGTTTTCCCCCATTTTCTAGCTGGGGATCCGGAGGCCCAGAGACTTGGAGTGACTCACCCGAGATCACAAAGAGAAGTGGTGGAGCTCAGATTCCATTCCAGCGGCTCCTGCCTCTAAAGGCAGAGCTGGTCCCTGCCCGTCCAGTGACTTCTCTGTCACTCAAGTGCCTCTGATGGGTACTGTCTTATCCTCCTGACGGCCCTGTGGCCCTGTCCGGGTCCTTCCCCAGGACTAGAGATGGGGGCTCAGGGCCAGCATGTGGCTGGCTCAAGGCCAGAGAACAAGGCAGGCAACGCGAGGACCAGCACTGGGCCGTTTCCCTGGTGGTTCTCATCTCCTCCACCCTCTGTGATCTGCCCCAGGCGGGTGGCCTGGGAACCCTGCTGCGTCCCCAACAGACAGCCCAGCCCCAGACACGTCGTAGGGTCTCACTGAATGTGTGTGGACTAAATGAAGTATCCCCGAGCAGACGTGCAGGGGACACACCCACCAGGCTCTGTGCAGATGGACAGGAGAGAAGGGAAGGTTGGATCCCCGGAGGGAGGGGCCTGGGCACTTCCTGGTGGATCTACCGCCCACCTCCTCCCACCCGGGAAGGATGCATCAACTCAAGGAGGCAGACGTTGGAGCTGCTTGTCCTGCGGGCCTTGGCATTGACCCTGGGGGTTCAGGCCACCCCCAGCCTTGACATGAGGGCTGCCTGCTCGCCAGGCCCATCTGATGGAGCCCAGGAGTCCAGTCACCTGAGCCTCAGGAAGGAGGCAGCTGGACGGGGCTCCTTCGTGACCCACCAGTCCTTGGATCAAACAGTCGGCAGGGCACCTGGCAGGTGGCAGGTGGCCCTGGCTGGGGCGGGGTGGGGGGCTCCAGGCTCCATGCGTTTGGGAGTGGGATCTGCACCGGCAGCTCCAACAAGGCTGTCCCCCAGCTGAGGGGGCTGATGATCACCTCGTACGGAGGTGACCCCGCCTAGGACCCACAGGTGCCTTTGACCCCAAGGCTCGCAGACTTCAGATCTGGGGGACCCTCTTTGCCCTCCTCTTTCTCTCCAGGGCCCATCGACGTCCCCCTGTGCGCCCAGCCTACAGGTGAGGGTCTGGCCCCATTCCCTGCCGCCCCCAGAGCAACCAGAACCTTGGCTTGATACCACTCCTGCTTTGGGGGTCCTCAAGGGAGGGGCAGGTGGGTGACATGGGGTTTACCTGGAAACCAGATGGCATCTGCTTCCTAGGGCTCTTGTGAAAATTGTCCCAGCAATTGTGAGTTCAGGGCAGGTGCAGAGGTTGACATTTTGTCTGCAGAGGACACGCAGTTATCTTCCCTTACGGGTGAGGGCACTGAGACTGAGACCCATCACAGCTTACCTATCACACAGTCAGGAGGGGGCAGGGCTGGGGCCTCTCTGCCCAGGTGTCCCCATGCCAGCTGCCATCCGGGCCTACCAGACCCAAGGTGCAAGCCCCGCCTGGACCAGAGGGCCTGGCCCTGGGCCGGGTGGGCCACACTCTGTTGCTGTTTCCATTCCGGCGAGCTGCAGACTGCTTCTCCATCAACTTCCAATTGCCTTAGCCCGAGCCAGCTCACCCACATTCATAAAGCACCCCAGCCCCAGAGACAGCTGATGCTAACACTGGGCTTGTGTGCAAGAGGAGCCTGAGTGAACTTGAGACCCAGGCCCCAGCCCGTTTCCAGCAGACGATTCGAGTATGTTCTTCCCCAGGCAGATCTGCTTGGCCCGATTCCTTTGCTTTGGCTACAGGGGGTGGCCTGGGGAGGGCTCTGATTCCTGCAGGAGGGAGGGACGAAGGGGACAGAAGTGAGTTCAAATGCAGAAGAATCCATGAGGCTTCCCAGCACGACTCTGGGTGAGGCTGGAGTGATGCTGGGGACATGCCTGCCCCCACACATCATGCCTTGCACACCTGCTGGCCGGTACAGTTACTTAATTAAGCCCATCCTTCTGAGACCATTTTTAAAAATAGCCTGGCGGGGTACATGGGGTCGTGAAAAGTCAGACATGACTGATGGATGAACATATAGTGAGACGTGGCTGAAAAAAAAAATGAAAGTGTTACTCAGTCAGCTCTGAGGCCCCATGGACTGTAGCCCGCCAGCCTCTTCTGTCCACGGAATTCTCCAGGCAAGAATATTAGAGTGGGCAGCCAGCCCCTTCTCCAGGGGATCTTCCTGACCCAGGGATGGAACCCTGGTCTCTTGCATTTCAGGTAGATTCTTTACTGTTAGAGTCATAAGGGAAGCCCGGCACAGCATGGCTACTGGTTACGAACTGCCTGGTCAGGGACCCGTCTCACCAAGGAAGACATAAGCTAGAGTGTTTGGCCTCTGTCGCATCCCCGCGCACCCATGATCATGGAACCCAGTCAATCAAGGGACACGCACGATGGCAAAGGCAGGATGAGGGTCGTGCCTGGCGGCCTCTCTGTTCTGCCAGGGCACCGGGACCCGTGTCCAAGGTGATTTATGAATGTTAGCTCGTTGGATTTCTGTAATGGCCTTGGAAGGTAGGTACTCATAATTCCATTTTACAAATAAGGAATCCAAGGTTCAAAAAATGCAAGGGAGACCACACAGTCAGCGACGGGCAGAGCCAATCTAGATGCCAAGCCGGCCGGCCGCCCGGGACCAAGGCCACCCCCACTCTGTGCCAGCCCGCCCCCTCCTGCACGCTGGCCTGACTCTGACGAGACCCCTCTGGCCTGGCTCCACTGGTTTTCCTCCCAGAATCTGCCCCCTTCATTACGAATGACCCATACTCCTTTGTGTTTAAGGCCCTTTCTCTCCTGTCTTCCATCCTTAGGAATTCTGCCTTGCCAAGACGTCCAAGTTCCCGGAGAGTGGGGATGGGGCAAGGAGAGGGCCCGAGCTCTGTCTGCTAATGCCTTTACCTCCAGGCTCCGGGCCTTGGAGCGCCTCTGCTCCAAACCCAGCCTGCGGGGCCAGAGGAAGCTGCTTCCTGGGAATCATTTAATTCACGACTCTGTGTTCCACATTCACGATGAAGTGCAAATTTCCGTGTTCAGGAGGGCAGCAAGTGGCATGGTCCTTGGAAAGAATTCCAGCTGGTAGAGTTTAAGGTCCTGAACACGTTCCAAACCAAGCCTCTTATCTGGCGACCGCCGTAGCCTTTTCATCTCATGGCCTGATTTTTTTTTCCTGATTTTTTCCTCTCTCCTGTGTGCCCCGGCTCCTTAATAATCTGTTCTTCTGCGCTGGCCGACTGCCAATAGCTCTTGGTGGTACTCTCCCCCCCACCATTAGTGTTCATTTCATCCCAGTTTCTAGTGAGAGTGAACAGCCTATCAATTGAGGCGACTGGGTAACTGCGTAAGGCGTGTGTGGGATGTCCCAGCTCTTTCATGTCCCTTCTAAGCGGGTTCTTCCTCCCAAAGCCCAGACTCCTGGTTCTCTCTGGTGTGTGTGTGTTAAATCGCTTTAGTCTTGTCCGACTCTTTGTGGCCCCATGGACTGTAGCCCGCCAGGTTCCTCTATCCATGGGATTCTCCAGGCAAGAATACCAGAGAGGGTTGCCGTGCCCTCCTCCAGGGGATCTTCTCAACCCAGGGGTTGAACCCGCATCTCCTGCGGCTCCTGCATTGCAGGTGAATTATTTACCGCTGAACCACTGGGGAAGCACCCCCCCCTAGTAACGTGTGTGCTAAGTCGCGTCAGTTGGGTCCAATGTGACCCCACGGACCCTATGGAGCCCACTTCTCTTAAGCCTCTTGCTTTGGTAGGAGAGTTTTTTACCATTAGCACCACCTGGGAGGCCCTTGGTTCTCTCTGGGAGCCTGCTTAAACTAAGCACGAGGCTTAGAAAGAGCTCCCCTCCTACTTTGGCTTTGGGGCGGTGTGCATGCCACTGTCTTGGTTGACCTCGCTCCCACGGCTCTGGGGCCAGCTCCCCCTCCTCCCCCACCATCTCACTCAGCCCCCCTGGCCTTAGGACAGCAGTGACACCAACACTGGGCCCGCGCTGTGCCAGGCCCTGCCCTCGGTGTCTCACAGGAATGTACTTGCTGAATCTTCAAACAACCCTAGGGGATGGGCACCCCCCACTTTATAAGGGAGTTGATGGACGCTCAGAGAGGTTAGTGACTGGTCCAAAGTCACGGAGCTGGCACAGTGGAAAGGCTGGGACGTGGCCTGGCGTCACAGTGCAGCTCGTCTGCCACCTGGCCTTTGGTGTAACGGACTGGCAGGGATTTGGGGGGTAACACACACCTCAGTGTACATGTTGGCCCTGCCTTTGCTGAGGAACCCTGGACCAGTCTCCCTGAGCCTCTTTTGGAGTCTGTAAAATAAGCGTGCATTTTACACGTCTATATACACACCTGATTCACTGGATGGCTTTAAAGTGGGATGATACTATGTGGTTTTTAATAAGTTTTTTTCTGATAGGGATCATTTCAAAAATCTTGGTTGATTTTGCTACAATATTGCTTCTATGTTTTTTGGTGATGCTGTATGTTTTTTATGATGTTTTCTGTTTTTTGGGATTTTAGCTCCCAACCAGGGATCAAACCCACACTCCCTGCACTGGAAGGTGAAGTCTGGACCTCCAGGGAAGTCCCTGTGCTGTGCTTGGCTGCTTCAGTCACGTCAGACTCTGTGCGACCCTATGGACCATAGCCCGCCAGGCTCCTCTGTCCATGGGATTCTCCAGGTAAGAATACTGGAGAGGGTTGCCATGCCCTTTTCCATGGATCTTCCGACCTGGGGATCGAACCTGTGTTTCCTGCACTGGGAGGCAGGTTCTCTACCAGAGCGTCACCTGTGAAGCCCAGGGACGTCCCTGGATGAAACGTGCACACAGCCAGCAGAGAAGCTGGGCCCGGCAGGCTCTGGTCCTCTGCTCACCAACGGGCCCTTGGCCGTCACCCATTACCTGGGCTGCAGGCAAACGAGGCACCTCTGGGGAAGGAGGCAGCTAGTCCCTGCTCCTGGGTCTCTCACTGATGGGAGAAGCTGAGATGACTCCTGGATCTCAGGCCAGCCCACCCCAACCGCCCTTCACGTTCCTGCAGCACACATTCATGTTTTGGGGATGATGCCAGCTTTGCAAAGGAACCTGGACCCCTCAAGCCCCAAAGACAGCTCATAGCACGGAAAGTAATTTCAGAGAAGTAGGGGGCTTTGGTTGTTTAATTGCTTCCCCTTCTGCAAGCATTCACAACACTCAGCTCTCTCACACACACCCGTATGCTGCCCCCTCCCAGGTATATACACAGGGGGGACGCCCCCCTGTAAGGGGCCACCCACCATCCCTGAAGGAACCAACGTCCGTTCAGAAAACAAACTCTGACACACAGTCCAAAAGAAAATAACAAAACAAAAAAACCCCCAAACTTTACTTGCATTTAGCCATTAATAAATAATTTACAGTATGTACACGCGGTGACACTCCACACAGGTCGCAGACGCGGGACACAGTGAGGGGCCCCCACTTCCAAGCAGAACGTGATCAAACACAACCAAAATAAAGTGCTTCACTTTTTACTTCCAACATAGGGACCATCTAAAAACCAGCAGGGAGGGGCGGGGCCACGCTCCCGCCGCCCGCCCGCCCAGCCCGCGGCTTGGCAGGGCTCCGAGGGGACCTCTTGGAGGGGGAGGCGGGGACCAGTCCGCAGCCTCCTGGGCCAGTGTATGAGAGGTCCCCGGGGTCAGCAGAGGGCGGCCGGCGGGGGGACAGTGACGGGGGCTGCGGGGCCAGCGGAAGGCGG